>JAHLGO010000436.1:3676850-3722223 GCA_020615895.1 Ceriops decandra
ATATATATACAACATATTTAATAATATTTTAATATTTATATAAATTATATGAACAGAAAATAATTTTTTAATCCATAATATCGACGCTGGCACAGTTTTCGTATTAGACGACCAAAACTTCTTTCGATGAAAAACCGTACATATATGCACACACAGCGCACGAGTTCTTACGCATCTCTCTTTCTTAAATCTTAATAAATAACATATGATTACCCTTGCAGCAGTTTTGTGCATGGCGATTAGGGCTCGAATCCAAAATTAGGGAAAGAAATCCACTTCGATCGGTCCAAATAGCCTGCGAAGAAGATGTGATCTCACAGGGCTGCGAGATTTCCGAGCTTTGTCCAACGAATTTGGAAATAATTTGAAGAGTTGAACATATTGACAAGTGTCGTGGTTTATTTATTTTCGGGGATTTTTGGGCTTCTAGGTTTTCTTTATTTTTTTGTTGGTTGGTTTCGTTTGGATTTGTTCGTTTTATTAGGGTTTTCTAGGCATGAAGGGTCAGTCTGATAAGACGAAGGTTGTGGTGCGCCACTTGCCGCCTACGATTTCTCAGGCGACGCTCATGGAGCAAATCGACTCCGCCTTCACTGGGCGCTACAACTGGCTGTCATTCCGTGCCGGCAAGAGCAGGTTAGGGTTCTTTTAGTTTTGCTAAGTAAATTTTTTTTTCATTTTGTTTGTTCGTTGATTGGAGGGTTTGATTCAGGGTTCTACAAGTTATTTTTAGTTCTTACCTGAGGGAGTTTCTGATTGATTTCATGTGGGTTTTGGGCCAATCTACTTTGCATTGGTAATTTTCATGTGTTCTTATGGCTTGACATGTGCATCGATTGTGATTTGGGTTTTCTCTCGCTGTTTTAACATTAAGAATGGACGGTTTGCTTCAGGTTATCATGTTTTTTTTGCATATAGTGGATTTATTGGCTTTGAAGGAAAGGGGTTGGTTAATCCAGAGATCTAAGATAAGTGTTGACCTTGATCAAATGAGAATTTGAGGGTCTATGTTCACCCTTTGATTCTGTTAACAAATACTTGTCTGGCTTGTAGAGTTATAGTTAAGTGGATCTGCATGTGTCACCAATAGTTGTAAGAGGGGCCATGGTAACCAAGTTTTAGCTGACTGTTTTGGGAGAAGAAGAAATCGCTTGGACGCTTAATCATATATCAATAGAAATCAGCTATTGCAATTTGTGGGAGAGCAAAGTAGGATAATGTGGAACCCTTACATACTTGGGTTGCATCTACATTCGCCTTGTGCATATTTAAAAATAAAGAAAAAGGAAGGAGATGTGTATGTGAAAAGGAAAGGGTAACTCAACTGTCATGTTTGGTTGTGCTTCTACCTTTGGTTGATTTAATTCTTTTATTAACAAGGCACAGGGAAAAGCATGCCAGGTTAATAAAGATGTGTTATCATAGCGTTTCTCTTGTGACTGACTGACATTTTGATTTTTTTGCCATTATATGCGACTGTTCTGGTGTGTGTAGGATATCTCTTATCATTGCTGTCATATATCAAGGAAGTTATATTACATTATGCTGACTTACTGACCTGCATTGGCTGGGTGTTTTCAAACTTAGGAGGTGATATGAGATAGTTTTGGGCATCACGAGAGAATAGTGAGATCCTTTTTTTTTTTCAATCTTGTTTCCAAAGTAACATGTCCTTTAAATTTTAATTTTCTGTAGCATACTTTTTTCCATTTTATTTCCATTGATTGATTTAGAAAGAAGTGTGCCAATCGCTGTCTGAAATTTTTTGAAACAAAAAAAAGCATGTGGCTACTTTTCATTGTGGTCTAAATTATGCATATGCTTCTCCATGTAGGAATAAAAATCTTGTGGCAAATCCTCCTCCTCTTTTTATTGCTTACTTTCACATTCCAATCCTGATACTGAAAGATAGATGCATGCTTTAGTATGCATACTTCAAGGAGATGCTAGTTTATGAAAATTCTCTTATCATTTTTTCTGAAATTGACTTTGCAGCCAGAAGCATCAGTCATATGCTAGAGCCTACATTGACTTCAAAATTCCAGAGGATGTCATTGAGTTTGCTGAGTTCTTTAATGGCCATCTGTTTGTGAATGAGAAAGGTAATCACCCTTCATGACAAAATACATTATCTTTTTCCTACATAGCTATGTTGTAGTTTGGATGGGTTAGTAAAGCTCTTATTTGGTTAGTGGTACCCGATTAAACATGTAAGCCGCTTCTTTCTATTTGGTTACTGGTATATGATTAAATATGTAAGTGGCCAGGTGATTTTCAACGAAACTATTTTGGGCCCGTCATGTTCTACCCTTTTCCCCTCTGACAGGTACTCAGTAAGAGCCTGGATGAATTTGATATAAGATTTGAAAATTCACTTTTATCCATCTGACAGGTACTCAGTTTAAAGCTGTTGTTGAGTATGCTCCTTCACAACGTGTTCCAAAGCTCTCTAAGAAGGATGGTCGCGAAGGCACCATATACAAGGGTACTTATTTCTCTATGGATAGAAACTTAAGCTGAATTTTTTGTGATCTTATGTACTTGAAGTTGTGAATTTTTTTTCTCATTGATGTTCAGATCCTGAGTACTTGGAGTTCCTTGAAATTATTGCAAGGCCTGCTGAGAATCTTCCCAGTGCTGAGATACAATTGGAAAGAAAAGAAGCAGATAGAGCTGGTTAGTCAATGATCTTTGATGTCTGTAAAAAAGAGAAAAAAAATGGAGTATACATTATTATACTTGGGTAATAGGCACTGTTTTTTGTTTTTTGGTCACAATTGATATGTTTTTGTGATGTATTTACATTTACAGGTGCTGCAAAAGAAGCTCCAATTGTTACACCTCTAATGGACTTTGTCCGACAGAAAAGAGCTGCCAAAACTGGATCAAGGGTATTGCTTGAATTTCCAAATTTGTGGCTGAACAAACATTGTTGAAATTTTTTTCCATTTTTTTTCTTTTTGTATTATACCATGCATAGCTGTCCTGCCAATTGGTTTTGGAACTTAATTGAACTGATTTGATGTAGTAGTTTTGAGTGGATTCACTTGGCATTTTTTTGCCATTTCACATTTACTTGCTTGTTGGATGTGATATTGGGGCGCTAGTTGCATCAGTCAGGTAAAGTTGTTGGATTTTGGGCAAGTAACATTTCCATCAAAGATTGAAAGCTTATTGTATCCTCATATTGATTTGAAATAGCCTTGGTCCAACTTTGGATTTTACTGGAAATCTCATGCAAAATCTTACTATTTCCTGGGCTATAATTTGAATTGGTTTTCTGATTACTCTCTGTGGATAAAATTTTATTATTCTGTTAATTTGGTTACCCCATTGCCATCTATGGTAAATTCATAATTAATTTTGACAACAGAGAATACTTTCCAACAGTAAAATTGGCAGAAGGGCAAGTGCAAGTGGAAGCCCCAGTTCATCTTCATCGAAACGAGATTCTGAGAAGAAGAGGATTTCAACAACAATGGTATTCAGTAGTCTAAGTATCTATGTTTGTGAGCACACAAGATGACAGATACATTTCTATATATCTGTCTATTTATTTGTCAATGAGGGTGCAGTGGAGTTCTTTAGCTCAAAGATTCCATGGTAGTTATATTGGCTAGAATATTGTTCATCTTTGTTTTCTGTAATGAACAACAGTTTGATTTGAGCTTCTGCTTATCTACATCCCTTAGAATGCTTTTAGCATGTAAATAAAGTTAAATGTACTTGGCCTTCTGTTTTCAATTTAGATTGAATGTGACCATGTAGGCAACTATTTTTGGCTGTAATATGCATGATGTTGGAGGCTTATTAATATGTTGTCCTGCTTGACGGGCAGTATGTTCAGAGGGACTCTGCAAAAAGTGCTGGTGGAAAAGTGAAATCCTACATTCCCGTTCCCAAGCGAGATAATCAACAAGCTTCTGAGAAGACAGTTACTTTAGCTTCTGCAATTGGATCTGAAGCATTGGAAGATGAAAGTGGTATTATCTGAATTGAACTTTTTATTGTTCAGTAACAATGCAACATTGATTCTTACTTTGTTTGTGGCCTTGTATTGTTGCACTCATTTCACTTCGACTTTTGTCCCTTAATAAACTGAGCCTCCTTGTACAAGCCTTGTGTGGGTTGTTGATGCATAGCACATTCAAACGATCCCTGTAATACATGCAATTATTTTTGAACGTACTGTACTCCTCTTCTAATTCATATTCCTTTCCCTATCTTGTGTGGGTTGAGTGCTTGCAGTTTCTTAAGTGTAGAATCTGTGAATTAGAGGTGTATCACTTTAGAAATTGAATGTTGCATTGGAATTGGAGGAAAAACTTACCAATCAGTGTTATTGTGATGATTTCGGAACATTATTTTGAAGATTTCCATTTTCAAGTATCCAGAATTGGGACACCTATTGAGTTTTGGTAGATTTTTATATGTATGCTTATTCAGCTAAATTAGGTGCTATATTTGATGCCCTCTAACTCTACAAGGGATTTTTTTTTGTAAATTTCCCAATTTCCTGGAAACATACAGATGTCCAAGTAAATTGTTTATTCCAGTTTCTATATGTCAGCCACCTTTTTCTTAGAATAGATAGGAAGCAAATAAATTTTGCAGGAATACGTTTTCCATTGAAATATGTGTCCTTATCTTGTATTTGTAGCTCTATTATATGTTGGATGTTGTTTCTATGTACATACCTTTGAAGTTACCACTATTAACATTAGTTTGCTGCAATGGATTTTATTTTTAGGAGTTCCTGGATTTAACAATGCTGGGAAGAAGAAAATTCTGCTTCTGAAAGGGAAAGAGAGAGAAATTCCAGTAAGCCTTGCATCTTTTCTTTTTATGGCAGCTTAATAGTTGTGCTCTCTTTTTGACTCTTGTTCCATTGGTGAACCACAAAGAAAAAGAGTGATATAGGCCAATAGAAGTAGGCATCTAGATGCTGCTGTCACTCTATCTGTATTTGTTTAATCATTCCTGATTAGTTGTTCATCAGTGAACTTTCTTGTTCATAATTACAGGTTCATCAGTGAGCTTTCAGTGCTGTTTATAACTACTGGTTCATCGGTGAATTGGTGTTGTTATGCATATTCATGATGTAGCAGAATCCTTGGTCAAACCTCCACTTTTTAAGAAAATTGAAAGACACCAGTCACCAATATTGTGACTAAAATTGCCCATTGCCATTGACCATCATGCTCTTACTGCCATCAATACCATTCTGCCCAGATGGTTCCTGTCATTGGAGTCATGTTTTTGGCTGCTGTTGTCTTTGTTGCCATCATTAATCTATCATGCTGCCATCATAGCTGAGGTTGCAGCAATTGCACTACCCAAGTTGCTGAGTCCATCATTAACAGTTGACAAATTTGTAGAATAAAATGGCTTTCTTTTGATTGATATTATGATGGCAACTGCCTATGTGGCCAGCGTATCAAATTCCAATTTTAGTTTGATTGAAATTCAGTCATATATGAATCTTTACATGTCAAAATAATAAATAAATAAAAGAAATCAGGAATCACAATTCCAACTGAAAGATGTAACCTCTCCTGTTTTGTATGTCCTAGAAATATACAGTGTAATATAAAATGAAGATTTCAGTACAAGGAGCACCATGATTTGGATGGTCTGTGTCATTCATAACTATGCTTTTACCGCAGGATGCTTCATCCATCAAGTTGCATCTTTGCCTCTTTAAGTAGTGGGTTTCTAGGACAACTTTAGCTAGTAATTTTAAAATACAGTGCTGTTAAAACTAATTTTTCTTTTTCTGATTTTTCCTAAACAGTTCTCTGGCATTTTGTCACAGCAACAGAAGATATCATCCACTGATAAACCTGTTACTAGCTCAACTGCTCTAAAGCAGAGCCAGCGGCGTGAACCCAGTGGGAGAATAATCAGAAGCATACTGCTAAACAAAGATTTGGCTCAACCTTCAGCGATCCAATCTGAGCAACAAATTCAGACATCAAATCTAGAGAAAGACAAACGTCCTCCTCGACCACCAAATTTGCAATTGATCTTGAAGGATGCAAATGGAGCTCCAGATGGCAATGATTTGCATGGTTCTTCGAGTGGAAAACAGGAAAAGCGTGCAAGAAATAAGGATAGACCTGATCGCGTTGTATGGACTCCTCTTCGTCGGTCAGATGGATCATATGCAAGTGATGAGTCCCTTTCCTCATCTACATCTCAATCTACACAGACGGGGGTAGATTCTTCACCAGGTACACCATTATACCAATAATATTTTCTTGGAGCTGGTGTTGAGTTGGGGTGTTGAGCTGTCAAGAAACATGCCCAAAAAATGAGTGGAGAGAAGATGAAAATGCTTAGATAGATGTTTGGCCATTTCAAGGATTGAATTAGAAATGGGGATATTCATTGCAAAGTAGGAATAACATCAATTAGAGACAGTTGTTGGTGATGGTGGTGGCGGTGATGATGTCGGGGATGTCATAGTTCTTCACAATTGCTTTTACCTGGTCAAATGACTGCTGACTTGCCTTCAAACTATTGGAAGTTAATACTCAAACTGTTCTTTCCTGATGGAAACAGCTTTGCTATAAGTTAATGTGCAAGATATTCTTTGCTTGAACAGTTTGTTTTAATTCTTCTGCTTATGATCTAGGAAATTCTGGTGAGAACAGTCATTCTTCAAAGAGTGGAGAAGTTAAATCTCTTGGAAGTGGGCATGGCAGTCATTCCTCTCTAGATAATGGTTAGTTTTTGGTTTAGATTCATGGATATGGTTTGTTCTTGTGTATGGCCCATTCTGATGCATGTTGATAACCCATCAATATTACTTGCATGTGACTATTTATGTGCTTGATTTTACTCAGGATCACATAAGCACTTTGGTCGTCGGGGACCATCACATGGTGGGAGGGATGCTGATGTTCCACTGGTTGAGGGGAAGCCTTCAAAAAGAGGTGGCGCTTCTGGTTATGGTTCCCATGAGGTGATTATATTTTAACTTTTTTATGCCAAATTTTCACTCTTTATGTAAACCTCTGTTTCTTTTGTGGCCGTGGTTCACATGCAGTAATGACACTTCCTGATTACTAGCTAATATGTTTTATTTATTCACTGAATTTTAAATTTGCAGAAGCAAGTCTGGGTTCAAAAGTCCAGTTCTGGTTCTTAGTGTTTTCAATGGTAAGTCTGATCATTTTGATTCCTGTTTTCTATTTAATCTGTCTCCACATGAAAAGTACATCGCTTTTTCCTGTGGTTTTCATCTCTATGCTACGCATATGCCAAAATGAACTATTGGGAGAAAGTGGAAGAGTGTTGTCCAATTGAAAGTGATTTTTTTTAGTCATCTGAGGTTAAATGAAGGGCATGCCATAGTGTAATGGAAAAGGTTACTTATTGTGACCACATGGTCACAAGTTTGAATTGCAGAAACAAGCTTTTTGCAAAGAAAAAAAAAAGTGGAATCCTTGTCCACTGGGACGCCTTTTATTGTCTAAGGGTAAATGAGAATGAGAGCAGAAAAGGGGGGGCAAAAAGATTCCAAGCATTAAGAACATGTTTCCTTAATGTTTTCTTATGTTTAGAATTCACATTTGGAGTTAGCTGCAGTAATTAATGTTTACTAATATTGAATGTATAATATGTAGAGGCAAACATTCTTAAGGATGAACAGGAGGGAGTTTTGTAACTTGATGGTTGAAGGAGTTAAAAGCATGTAACATTCCTGGTTGAATCTGCATTTCTGCTGAGTTTTGTAAAATTGCTTAATGTTGTGTCTGTTGCTTGGGCTTTTCTTGAGTTGATAAGGCCATCATTGTGCAGTGAAATGCTTAGTCGTGAAATTTTGGAGCATGCAATGGCTGCATCCTGGAAGCTGTCTCTTTTAGCCGAACAGATTTTGAGTGTGAACAGAGTTTTGACGGTGCAGAAGTTTCCCTTTAGGGAGACAAGAAGAAGTTTTCGAAGTCTATGTCAACGACCAGATATTGATGTTACTAATACTTCATTGAGATTGAAGAAATCTCAATCTTAGACAAAGGCTGCTCGCAATAGGAGGAAAGAAAGGAAAAAGAATATCATCATTACATATATAAGACCACAGTTATTACCAGGGGGGTCCCTTCACTGGATTCTGCTGGCAAGAGGAGCCATTGATGCCCTCATTCTTGCCATTGACTGACTGGAAGTCAGGGTATTCTAGGTTATAGGCGGGATCCCTTCTTTGGTTAAACTGTATATAAATCTACGCAGAGCAAAATATTGCTATCTGGTTTCTTTTGGATCCTATGTATACGTCTGTCTACCATACCATGTGGAGCTAAGATTATTGTAAGTCTTGACTGGTGAGCATTTGTTTGTAGCCCCTGGGTGTGTTTTGCAGGGCTTTCGGCAATTGGGGTCTCTCTTGTTCAAGAGCAGAAAAGTAGGTAAACCCTTGCGAGCTAAGCAGAATATGTTTCGAATCCTTTTAATTGGCGGACAGTGGAGTAGTAACATTAGGCTCGTGGATGGAGTATTGTAATAGGATATGAAGTGCTCTGGTCTTTGTTATGGGCTGCTGTGCTGTGTTTTACTGTGTTATTTGGCTGAAAAGGAAAATGCCTTCCTTGTGTCTCTCCCAATCTTCTCTTCTTCTGCCCTCACGCGCTCTCCCTCTCCCTCTCTTATGCTCTTAAAAGAATTCATTTTCTGCTTCTCATTGCCAACGACACTCTTTTAACGGGAGAACTTACTACGTTTTGGGCATGAAGGTCCTCTTTCGAAATGAATTGTGGTTGAGACAAGCTTATCTTGAGTTGGAAGAATTCATCAAAAGATGTTTAGGTACAAGATCAACGCAATGGCACTTGGAAGGCTGCTTCCAGGAGGGCTTTATTGCCTCGGGACTCGAGCAGGAAAATGCAATTTAGTTTAGTTTAGTTTTCCTATGTGTATACAGGGCAACCTTTTTATTGTTTTTAAAAATCTGCGTCAGCCAGAGGTATATGGACCAGAGGAAAAAATAAAAATGAAAGACCTCTAATCAAGCTACTATTTTTGACAATCCGATCCCTCAAAATTTCCTGCTGTAACAAACATATTATTGGCATAAAATTCTATTGTGGTTGTCTCTTCCTTGGATGGAATATATTCATTTTCTTCTTGAGATCCTATCGGAAAGCATACTAAAAGATAATTTCTTTCCATTTTAAGGCTATTCTTAAAAAAAAAAAAAAAAAAAAAAAAAGGCACACCAAAGTTTATGGGCTCTTTTAAAGATGTTAAGTACTAAACCGACCGGGAAGCAAGTCAAATTCAATCGTCATAATAACGTTATCAATAGTTAAAAATATTTTTATATATTTGAATATTTCAAATTGGAGTTATAATTGTACCTTTTTTTTTTACCTTTTAAGAACAAAAAAAAAAAAAAAAGGAAGTTCAAAGGGGGTGTATATATATATATATATAATTGAATCCGTATCATTAGACGACATTTTGTGTTTGCTTTACCACGAAGTTTTTTTTTTTTTTTTTAGCAATGAGCTGGCCCAGCAACTTGCAATGATATGGAGGAGTCTTAGCCACTGGCAATTAAAATCTTTGTTTGCTTTTTAGCTTTCTTTTTGATCTACAACCTTTCTTTATTATTATTATTATTATTATTATTATTATGACCGGATTCCTTTAGGACAATGAGTACCGGCCTGCTGGGTTTTGAATTTTGTGGGTTAAAATCAAAGCGTAGGACCACATAGGCGCATGGTACTTTCAAGCTCTGGAGCCGAATTCCAGCCCTTTGCATCAGAGGGAAGCAGATGAAATTGGCGGTTTTTGTCAAGGGTCCCACTGTGAGAGCTACTCGTGCTTTTGTTCTTTTTCACCGTTGTTTTGCTTTTCCTTCCCTGCTATTCAAATGTGTCGTATTCAATATCCAAATTTAATTTATGCAGCATTAGACATTTTAGTTGAATGTTTGGTCTTTTTTTTCCCTCCAATCGGCCGCGGCCGTGGGGGGGTCATAACGTTTGAACGAGATAAACAAGGATATTGATCGAGCTTACAATTAAATGCAATAGTTTACATTTTAGCTTTAAGGATCCGAATTAATGCCTTTGCACCGATTAAATGTCTTCAAACTTTGTTGTAAAAACAAAGGTTTTAACTCGTTGGTGATTTGATGTTAACCTTTTGAGAAACTAAAATGGACAAGTAATTAGCCTATTCACTGCATTGAATTTTACTTCCGATAAATGGCGAATAGTTTGCAACAAATAGAGGTTTAATTAATTAAACTGTCCTTGGACCACTCCAATTGTTAAATGTCTATATATTCATTTTAAAGATTCGAAATTTGAATCTTCGAAAGGGTGAAGTTTGAAAAAATAAAAAAATGAGAATTATTTATATTACATAATTAATGTTGAATCAAGGCTTTAATGTGTGTGCGTGTGTGTGTGTGTTTACAAAGTTATAAATATCAATTACAATTACATCATAATACAATAAGACTACACAAATACCATCGATTATTATGGTCTAAAAATTAAACAATTTTATTCGTATTATAAAATTACCAATTTAAATTCTAATTAAAATGTTTAATAAAATTAAACATATGCTCGGTTATATAAAATTAGTGTTTAGCCCAAGACTCTTTGCTGGGCTGCTCCCGAGGGAGGCATCCTCCCTCTTTAAGTTCATCGTAGAGCACCCGATTTGCCCTTGAATTGTATTTCTGTTCAATTTTTTCTTAACCGAAACTTCAACCCCCGTGGGTTATTATTATTCTACTTTCTTAATTTTTGAACCGTCCCAGCAAGGCTACACAAGTAAATTTACTTCAGAATAACAGGAAGTCAACCGAGTGCTAGCTACTGAAGCTTAATTGGGTCCCACTTTACGTGGTCCTCCAATGTGTCCATGTGATGCGATGCGATGCTTCGTGCCCCCAAAGTGTTTTGAGAGGTCAATACCTCGCCTGCCCTAGACTACGCCTAGGCACGATCCTTGTCCTTCGTCCCATGCTTCAAAATCGCACACCCAAAAAGAGAAAATTATTTTAGCCACAAAAACTTCTTTTTTTTTTCTTTTTTTTTTTTTTCAAACAGAATTGAATTGCCTGCAAATGAATTGTAAAAGTAAATATCACCACCAATAGTTGTGATTTAATTGTTAAAAGGTTTGCTTTAAGCTAGCCTTTGAGTTTAATTTTCTACTACAGTATTTGATGGGTCTAAACATATATGTAGACATAAATAGTACATTCTTTCGTGAGTTCAACTCATGGGTGAATTTATTGCATATTGTAAAGATGTAATCACTCTTAATAAGATTGTAGAGTATTACTTTTTTAATAACGTTTGGAGGAGATATTGAAAAGGATCTATTTTACTCGTTGTCTAATGTATGTATTCATACAATAGTAATACTCAAAATTTAAATATAAAGTGAGCGATTAAAAGAAAAGAAAAACAACTCGGTTGATTAAGGATAGAATCGTGTGTTGACAATTGACTATCATTCATAAATTATGGGATGTGAATAAAAAGTGTTACAAGATAGGCATTGCATTAACGACGCTAATATCGAGACATTGTAGTTGATGCTGTAGGCAAGGGAGTGGTTTTGGAGAGAAAAAGTCAACTGATTGATTAGCGGAAGGGACATGAACCAACAAGAAGTTTCGTGTTCTAGATTTCAAGTGCGAAGAAAGTGAGAATGTACTTTGACATGCTTCATTCGACTGTGATAGACGGGATTTTGACACAGGCAAGTGGTTTCCAACATTTTCACGGTAAACTATTAACTGAGAAGCTTCCGAAGTTTGGTTCTAAACCAAAGTTCACTCCAGGAATAGTGGAAGCAATAACTCAGTACCCAGCTTCGGTTCGTTGGTTTCTTCGAAGCCTTAACTTATGGGGTTAGCTCTTAAGTAAAGAAAAGACGATGTAAGGTGACGTGGATGTGTTATCATCGTTGTTCCCTGCCCAGTCAGCGTTCTAAAGAAGGCGTGCAACATCATATCATAGCAAAGGAAGCTTGAAGATGAAGGCAATAGGTGTTTGCTTGCTTGAGATAATGAAGTAAAACGCTTGGGCATGGACCGGTGATCTTGTTTGAAATAGTGCATGAACTGTGATGGATGATTGATTGATCGATTGAGAAAAAGCCAATTCTTGTTGTAAAAGAAGTCAAATGCAATCAACAGTTGCAATCAAATGAATTTGACAATCATGTTTGATTTGATTAGGTTTGTAAGAGAGAGTAACTTCAATATGTTAAACCTTATTTTATTAATGCCTCGCCATTTCTCCAAGCTTGATCATAAGTAAGATTGTGGTCTCCAACATGATCATACAATTTATCTTTTATTTTATTTTATTTTATTTTTTTTATCTAACTCATAGATCCCTCAACAGTAAATGTATCCCTACCTCCTCCTTGCTTTCCAAAATAAAGTCTCATAAGAAAACAATAAAAAAAACAAAAAAAAAAATAGCATCTTTTGATACACTGTACTCTAATCAATTAACAAATCCATCAAACCAACTTGAATTGAGACGATGCATAGTTTTCCCGAAGCTACGTTGAGGAAAATTGTTTTCCTATGGTTGGCAATGACTTTTTTATAGATAGAATCTTCAAATTTCATCCTAATCAGTAGGATGATAATCTAATATTTTTATCATTTTCTAAAATCAATTGAAAGATTCTTTAAATAAAATTCTAAGTACCCATTTCTTAGAACATGATTCTCTAACTATATCCTCTAACTTTCTTTTTAAAGAAATTTGCCCATGATTTGCATAAAATTTGATAGTATAAAGTATGATTAGATAACTTTTTAATAATTTTTCTTAAAATTGGTATAAAATAAATATTTGAGATGATACAAAAAATAAGAAAAAATTATAAAATTTAATTATAAGTCAAAAGAAGAAAACTTATCAAACTCGTAGGTTCGCATATAGATAACTTTTTAATAATTTTTCTTAAAATTGGTATAAAATAAATATCTGAGATAATACAAAAAATAAGGAAAAAATATAAAATTTAATTATAAGTCAAAAGAAGAAAACTTATCAAACTTGTAGCCTCGCATATAGATTTGCTTTTGGCGTATTGAGTTAAAAAACAAAATGTTATTAAATTAAAAAATATTTATTATACATTTTAATAGCGAATTATCTTGTAATGTAACTTTGAGTTACATAATAAGTACAGGAGTTTTTTTGTTTTTCCTTTTCTTTTTGAATACTGCAAATTTTTTATATAAGCTGTAAGTTTCTTTTTTTTTTTTGGCATTATTCATTGTTAAACATTTTTATTTACATACTCATAAATATTACAAGAAATTACAATTTTCAATACATATAGATTACTTATAACATATCTATATCTATATGTGTATGTATTGAAAAAATTGAGAGAAATTTAACTTATTTTTCTTTACTTATGTCATTACTTTAATATATGTAGTAATTTTTCCTTAATTTTTAAATTATAATTTTTTCAAATGAAAAAAAAGAAAGATTTCTCAAATTTATTTATTTTTTCTTAAAAATGGGAAAATTGAAGAAAATTACTCAAGAGTATACCACAAATTTCCTTTTGATTTTCTTAGAAAGGAAAAAAAAAAGAAAAAGCTTATAATTTATGTCCCTTTTCTTTTTTTAACCTTTTTTTATTAAAAATAAAATAAAATAAAATAAAATAAATATACACAAAAAAAACGCCACCTTTGCATTTTTTATCAAATTTAGAACAACTTTTCAAATGTCATAATTTATATTATTTAAATTAATTTGTAACAAATATAGCCTGTTGTTAAGGCCCATTAATGGATTACATTTCCTTTGCTAACATGGCATTCTGATCTATTCAAAGTGATGGCATATATATATATATATAAAGATATGTCTACTCCATATTAGCATGTTTGACTAATTAAGGTTACAAGCCCAAAGTTTAAGTAATTATATTACATTTTGTGTTTTTATGTCTTTAAATAATTATTTCAATAAATTACACAAATGAAATGAAACCACAATACATAAATTAATCAAACTTGCATTACATAAATGAATTAAAATTACAAAACCCACTTATTGATAAAACTCACTTAATTACAAAAATCATTTGTTATAATCTTTTACATTAAGAACCCTAAAACTTTAGAAAGAAAAGAGCAAAAATTTATACCCAGAAAATCGAGTGAGAGTCAGACATCGCAAGAGAGAGACAGAAAGAGAGATGCTGAAATAAGAAACTTTGACTAAGTGAGGAATCGAGCATTGAATCTTCCTCGTTTCCACTCAGATGAACGTTGTTATATATGCTTGTTGGAGTGTAACGAAACCATGGAGAGCAACAAAAGCGGGGCAATTGGTGGAGTGTCCTCTTCTGTAATAAGTTTTGGGCTAGAAATATTCCCTGCAACCATGGGGCAGCTGCTCAGATTTACACCTTATTAAGCCAAAATAGTCTTAAGGCAAAGATTCATGGGCTATTGCTTCTGCAAACAAGATGAGTGTCGTTTCTATAAATGATGCGACCTAAAAGCAGAGAAGTGATACAAGGGGATCATTATGTCACTTTGAAACGGAAACAAGGAATTGAAGGCAAGAGTTGAGAGCATCAATGAGAGAAAAAGCCTTCATTTAGACTTGATTGAGTTACTGGAAACAGAAATTTCTAGGTCAAGAAATAGATGGAGCAAGGGTTAGCCGCTACTATCATGCATAAGTGCATCATAGTTCTACTGTGTTTCATGCCCCATGCAACTAACACATCAAGAAGCCAAAACTGCATTTGTGTTGCAAAAAACCAAAAGCTGCAACATCGTATTTGTTGTCTTAGATGTAATTAACCGCAGAAAATATCATCATATACAAGCTGACCAAGATTCCACAGTATCGTCGGTAATACATAAACATCTAAAAATTTTCTTGGAAACTTCTCAATAATCTAATTAACTATTTTCTTCTTCATTCTTACAGATTTCCACAGACTGTCCCCTGCTGCACGTATGTAGTAGATACCCTAGAAACTGCATTTGACCTCTTAGATGCTCCAAAAACACGAGGCCTAATCTAAATGGGGGCTGACCACTAAAGACATCGGAATCATTCCAACAAAAGTACCTTAAACTTTATTAATATATTTTCACATATCAATTACAATCATCATATGTTATAACAGCATTGCCCTCATATAAAGGTTTCTTTGTTTTTGTTCAGTGGAGTATTCCATCTCGCTTTATAAAGCCAGCCAATTCTTTATAAATTTTTATTCGGCATGCGTTTTTTTTTTTTTTTTCATTACGTGTGTCTAAATCTTTTTTTTTTTATTTTTGAAATGCTTTATCAAGTATGCATTTTGTATTAAATTGTTGTAATAATATTTTCTAAAGAGCCTTGTTATTGGTCAATCTGTCCTTTTTTCTTTTATTATTAACTTGACCTTATTAATTTATTGAGAATAATATTCCGAAATTTATCTTTCATTGGGTAATTTAATTTTCCAACCATAATTACAAAAAAAAAAAATAAATCCATTTAAACGCTGTGAAACTTTAGTTAACAATGATTATGCTTAATAGTATGTGGTATTATAAATTTTCAATTACCTATATGCAATAACTTGTCGTAAAGATGATTAGGACATTTCTGTTATTTTTCCATCAATAATTTTTTTTTTTAAAATTTTACTTTTGGCTTGATCTTGTTAGTTTATTGATTAGCAATCATGTTGGCGTATTTTTTTTATTATTTTCTCAAAATTGTGAGTTATTATTATTTTTTTTTGTGAGTAATGTTTAATAAATGAAAACATATGCGACAATTATGCAGCGCGTTATCAGCCTCACGTTATCATATGCTCACGCCGTTAATTAACCAAAATTATTTTATTACTAATAATACCAAAATAGAAAAATGAGTGAGAGAGAGAGAAATGATTGAACAAAGTCTCTCGTCGGGTTACTGTCAGAGCTTCAGTCCACTCACTCACTCGTAACAGAAAGCCAAAAGAGAATCAAAGCGAAGGAGGTTTCAAAAAAAAAAAAAAAAAAAAACCCCAAATTCAATTCTGAAAACAAAATCACGGAAACCAAACGGCAGCCTTGTCCTTTCTTTTAGCGAATCCGATCAATAAGTAAAACAGAGCTCTTCTTTTTTCTCCCCCACACTTTCAGTAACTGCCTGCTTTTAGATTTGCTTTGCGTAGATTATTTTTTTTATCGTATTTTATTTTATGATTTGTGAAGTCGAGAAAAATGCGCTTCTTCTGCTTCTCCTCGAAGCGTCTGCAGGTCTGTTCATCGAAAAGAAGGCTTCGCGATCTGTAATGAACTTGCAAAATTGATTCTAGCTATTCATTAGCTTAATCGACTCCCTTTCCTTCCTTATGTATGTGTGTGTGTTGTTATTATAATAATAATTATTAAATAATGAATCTATAAATGGTATGCTTTTGTGCTTATGGATAACTGATTTAGTGTGTATTTTATTTAATACAATTTTGGTGCTCTGATTTTGGGAATTAGAGCTTCTTTTTTGTTTTTTTTTTTTGTCTCAATTCAAATCTAGATCTGCTTGATCTTGTAACAGTCAATTTCACTGGCCATTGAAATGATTTTCTCTCTCTCTCTCTCTCTCTCTCTCTCTCTCTCTCTTTAAAAAAATAAAAAAAATAAAGTTAAATTACAATTTCCCCTCTGTGTATGTCTCTTCTGTTCTGTACTGTTTTTAAGCAGTTGAGAGGATTTATGTATGGAAGAGTGTTTTTACGATTTCCCCTCTGTATGTTATGTGAAAGTCCGTGTTTCCATTGTTTTTTTGACTTGGAAGTTGGTGATTTTTGGGTAGGAAGATAGGCGATTGAACTGAATTGGATGGAGGGGAGGACCAGTGGGTATCATGAGTAGATACAGGCCCCTGTGAGAATTGGAGGTGCACTTATGGCTTCTGCCAGCCTAGGAAATGGGGGAGTTGGAAGTTCCAGGTCAGTTAATGGGTTCAAGACTTCGTCAACTTCCATTGACTGGCTCGGGAGAGAGATGCTGGAGATGAGATTGAGGGACAAGATGGACCATGGCGAGGACAGGGTAAGTTGCAAGTTATCCCAAATTTAAAGTTTCATGATATATGTTTTTTTTTTTTTCAATTCCCCTTCCCCTTCCCCTTCCTTGCGGATTTATTTCTTGTATTCAAAATATTACCAAGATTGGTGTCTCTTTCCTGTGTGTCTTGTTAGTGGTAAGTGGAAAGAACATTGGCCAAGTGGTTCTCTAATGCTTGGATCTTCATGAGAATGCTTTAATTTTCAGAGAACTTGGCTAACATTGTGAGCTGTTAATCTACTTGCCACAGAACTTACCGTTTTTTTTTTTGGGGGGGTCCTTAATGTAAACCTTGTAGGACAGTGAACCAGATGTCATTGATGGTGTTGGTGCTGAAACAGGACATGTCATAAGAACCACTATTGGTGGTCGGAATGGGCAGTCACGGCAGGTTGGAGTTTTATTTTTATAATACATAAATATTGTAGATGATCATGATTTTAGAAACTGTTACATATTCTGTTTTCTGCAACATTTTTTTTTTTTGTTGGAGTCCACAGACAATCAGTTATATAGCTGAACACGTTATTGGTACTGGTTCTTTTGGCGTTGTCTTCCAAGTAAGTGGGCTTATCGTTCAAATTTTCCTTTTTAACTCCTTAAATTGTTGTTTGATGAATATAAAACTTCTTACTGCAGGCAAAATGTAGGGAAACTGGAGAGATTGTTGCTATCAAGAAAGTTTTCCAAGACAAGCGCTACAAGAACAGAGAGTTACAGATTATGCAGATGTTGGATCATCCAAATATTGTTGCCCTGAAGCATTGCTTCTTTTCTACAACTGACAAGGAAGAGCTCTACCTTAATCTTGTACTTGAATATGTTCCTGAAACTGTCAATCGAATTGCAAAAAACTACTGCAGGATCAACCAAAGAATGCCTTTAATATATGTTAAACTCTATACATATCAGGTATCTTGGAATCTGTTTACTCGATTGTTTTTGCCTTTTGGTTATGTTACAAGTGTTTTTTGATTTTATTGCACTGATCTGGTTGCATAGACTATGATGCATTAATTTAAAAAAGATAAGTTAATTTGCACTGCTTTTAGTAGGAATTGACCGTCTTTAGATATGAGAAGTATATATATTTTTATCTCTTCTAAATGGGGGCTTTTGTATGGTGGCAATGAAGATTTCAGTGCATTGTCGATGGTGTTTAGTGAAGAATGGTATAATGTGGGGAAATCTGTTTTTGATGTTTAAGCTAATCCTTTTTTTGAGATTCTCTTACTCTTAATTCTTGAATATCTTGGTTCATAAGTTTATCACTTTTTATTCTTCCTTGTCGGGTGCAGATCTGCAGGGCACTTGCCTATCTACACAACTGCATTGGCATTTGTCACCGTGACATCAAGCCTCAGAACTTACTAGTAAGTATTTTGTGGTTTAGAGAATAAGGTTTTGTTTTGTATAATCATTGCAGTGTGTGAAACATCAAGGTACAATTCATTTTTATTTCTACCACTTGAGTAAGCCCATGATTTTTTTTTTTTTTTTATTCATTAGGAGATTTGTTGAGCCATGAACTACACAATTAAGAGTAGCTTTTCCCATTTGCATAGATTCTATGTCTCCCTTTTAGGATTAGAACCTAGGACCTCGAAGATAAAGATCTAAGTTCTTAATTACTGAGGTGTCTCTTGAGGAACCAGTAAGCCCATGATTGACGGTTGTTTGTGCTTCACATAATAATTTGATAAGGATTTTCCCTTTCAATTTCCATCTTTTTTTTTTTTTGGGTCTTTCTTGGATGATGTGTGGTGTGGCTTAGCATGGGATCCAGAGAACACTCATTCTAGCAAACACTCTCAATTTGAAGGCTGAACAACTTGATTAGGTTAACTTAGAGGCTCAGCCCTCTTAAGAATTCATATGCTTTTGCTTATCAACTTTACCGATCCATAGGATTAGTCCATATGAATTACATATATTTTATTTGACTATTACAAGTTTTAGATTTTATTAGACAAATAGCTTATTTTTAATGGTGCTAGTTTGTCATGTTTACATATTCATATTTTCCTCTCTGCTTCAAAATTTGTTGGTTGTTGGCAGGTGAATCCACACACACACCAGCTTAAACTTTGTGATTTTGGGAGTGCAAAAGTACTGGTAAGCTTCACAGGACAATAATTATTCAAGATTGTTGTTTCTTTCCTTGAGTGCATTTCATTTGTTCCTCACCAGGTGAAAGGGGAACCCAATGTCTCTTACATCTGCTCAAGATACTACCGTGCTCCAGAACTCATATTTGGTGCCACTGAGTACACTACTGCTATTGATATATGGTCAACAGGTTGCGTGATGGCTGAGTTGATACTAGGGCAGGTATGTTGATGATCTCTTTGTTATAGTTATTACCATTTTCTTGTTATACTTTGTTAGATTAACAGCTATCCTCTGACCAAATTATTTGACAGCCTTTGTTTCCTGGAGAAAGTGGTGTTGACCAACTAGTTGAGATTATCAAGGTAACCTCATTGCCTTTTTCAACTCTTGCATGTCCTTGTAATTCAAGATTCTCCTTTTGGTGAGGTTACAAGTTAATATGACCCAATTTTAGATGTGGAAAAGTCTATGGAAGTGTGCTTTTTTTCAGAATTAAAGAGAACAGTTTGGTATATATTTGGTTAACCTTTATATATATTCGAGGCTGAAAATGGTCACCTTGCAAAAGAAATCAGTTATAGAAACTGCAGGCGAGCTTAGGTTACATCAGTTTGTGGCTAAATGCCATGGAACTACTCTGTGTTCTCAAATTGCAGTTCATAAAGTTATGTTGCCAACCTTAGTCAACAGAAATATCAAAAGGACAGGAAGCTTTTTTTTTTCTTTCAAGAAAAGAATTGATATTTCATTGCTTAGGTCTGCAATCAAAGCTTGGCTTTTCTCATGTTTTATTTTGCTGTTTTTTCTGATTATTTTAAAAATTTTAAAAACTGACAAATATTTCTAGTTCTACTCCCACCAAGGGACTGTTGAATGGCATTTTTATGTTCTGTTTTCAGGTTTTGGGAACACCAACCCGGGAAGAGATAAAATGCATGAATCCAAACTACACTGAATTTAAGTTTCCGCATATAAAGCCGCATCCATGGCACAAGGTTCATACAATATCTTCTCCTTCTTGGCCATACACAATCAAGCTAATTTGTTTAAATCCTGTTTAATAAATAATACTTTGCTAGAATTGAGTTGTGAGGCAGCCAATACAGAGCCTTCAAAAGCCATTGAAATTTGATGCATTGGTTTATTTCATATTTTTAATTTGTTCAGGACTGGTCCTTAATGTAGTTGAAGGGGCTGTTTAGGTTTGCAAAAGCTAGTTTAAACCTTTGCTTTTATCTTTGATGGGTGTAACATTATCAGCAATTTTGCACACTTAGATTTTATTTGAGAGTTGTGACAACACTTGAAAAATGCTTACATGATTTCATCAAGTTGACAATGACTCCAACTGCCTTACACATTAGAACTCTTTTTTTTTTTTGAGGATAATATGAGAAGGGTGACAAATGACAGATGCCACACTAAATAAAGAGGTGGGAAATGTGTAGTAATTTGTGTAAATTAGTTGGTAATTATTAAGTGGAGGTCTGTAGAATGCTTTTCTTAGTAAAGTATTGCTCCATTTAGCAAGGGTAGTCCATGTCCAACATCCACATTTTTAGTCATACTAGAGCTTCTTCTTGGTGGCTGGCATGTTTAAGATATGTTGAAGTTATCACGCACATTGGTTTAGTTTTGTCCTTAGCAGGATGGTAATATGAGTAAAAAAATACTGTTGCTTGGTGTTTCTCTCCATTTCCTGACTGTACCAGAGGATGCATCTAAGCTTCCCCATAGCTTAGGCTGATGTGGGGATGATGGTAGCAAAATAATGGACATTTGGGCAGAATAACAGACATTCGTTAATAAACTTGACAAATGCAATAAGCCAATTTATTATTTGATGTTCTATATAATTACTTTTCAAAATAGGCTCCCCTTGTACATCTATTCTAGTGGCATGAAGTAAGCATTCCGTTATTTTTTTGACTTCTGAGTGGATGTGCATACGGTTGCACCATTCTCTAATACCAGCGCCAATTGACTCTTTGCTTATCCATTGCATATCCCTTTCCTTGTAATGCTCATCTGTTTAGTAATTAATGTGGGCTATTATGCAATTGCATTTGTTAATGGAATTCAGCCTGACATGATAAAATCCATCAGGTATTTCAAAAGCGCCTACCCCCTGAAGCAGTTGACCTTGTCTGCAGATTTTTTCAGTACTCTCCTAATTTGCGATGCACTGCTGTAAGTTAATGGTTCGTAAGTTCTTATTTTCCTTGGTGGTTTAGCCAATTTGTCATAGTAATGTGTATTCTTCTTTGGAGACACTGCAGTTGGAAGCCTGCATCCACCCATTTTTCGATGAATTAAGGGATCCCAATACTCGCCTTCCAAATGGCCGCCCTCTCCCCCCACTATTTAATTTTAAACCGCAAGGTAAATTATACATTAAAGCCTTCATCAAGGAGTTGATGCGTGTAGTTTTAGGGAATCGTGTTGGGAAGCATGGATCCATGTCTTCAACTTTTGGAACAGCTAGAGAATCCCATCTTTGCCAAATTAATGGTTTTTCTATGCCACTTGATTGTGCATGTGCCTAGATAATCTTTTAGGTTATTTTGCCTTGTATTCTCTGGCATTTGATTTAATCCCTTTTTTTTTCCGTGTTGGCAGAGCTCTCAGGCATACCTGCTGACATCATCGATCGACTTATACCAGAGCATGCACGTAAGCAGAACTTGTTCATGGCTTTGAGCGCATAGCATTTTCGTCGCTCTGCTAGTGATCCGCAGCACCCTTTTTATCATTACTTGTGAAATTTCCTCCTTTTCTTATTGTGCCACCTTACCCCACCGAGTGGGACTGTGTGCAAAAGGTTTACTACCACCGGGGGGCGCCCCGGTGTGGGAGTGTGCAAAAAGGTTTACCCCCCCCCCCCCCCCCGGGAGTGGGACTCTGTGCAAAAGGCTTTCTTTTGGGGATTTGGGGAACCTGATGGTTAGATTTGGGCAGGTGGTTATGGTGTTGTGTGTGTAGTATTTGTAGACAGCCACACTTCGGTGATGTATATTTTTCGTGAGACATATGGATCTTGAGAATTTTATTCTCACCGTATCAAAAATTTAGCACGGAGCTTTCTTTTTCTTTTTCCAATCATAAAGTGTTCCATTACACAATAAATAGTTTTTCCATTTCCATAAATATTGCCTTCCTTCTTGGGATATTCCTTCGGACAACATTTGGACGTCAAGCTGGATTTCCATTTCCATGGCAGTCCAAAACCATATAAATTTAGAAAATTACAGGGACCGCCCTGCTATCCGTAACACACCAGGATTTTGAGTTGAATTTTATAAATATAAATATCGAATATTCTAATAAATTACTTTTTAAAGTATGGATAAGAGAAAGATTTAAAATTTTATAAACGTAAATATTATATATTTTTAGATTATTTTTATAAAATAAATAAATAAATAATATTTTAAATTTTATAAATATAAATATTATATAATATTTTAATAAAATGTTTTTTTAAAAGGAAATTAATATCCGACGCTAAACACTTTAAACAGTAGAAAAGACAGGCGGGATCGGTCGGTAACAACAGCATCGCCGCAGCGAAGGAGAATACAACAGATCTCACGTAAAATAGGAAAATAGGAAGGAAATCCTAGGTTGGGCGACGATTAGGGTAGCAGGGGAGAGATGCGACCAGTTGAGGTGTGGGCCCAACGGACATTTAATACCGTAATTTGTATTCATTCTGTTATTTTTTATTAGCTGAAATGTGAGGTAAGTGAGCTGTTATCTCTTCTTTTTATTCATTGCAAATTTTATTTTTTTTTAGTAAAAAAAGAAAAAAAAAATGAGTTGGCTTGAAAGGCCTCCTCTCTTTGGGTTAGCGGTCCACGCGCTGTGTCCAGCAAGCGCCACTGGAACCAGTGGTCCAAAGGTCGGTGTCGGGAATGCCCCTGCATTTTCTTCCCGTGGAACACGCAAGTACGAGACAATGGTGAGGACGGTGTTGTCCATGAAGGAAATTCCTCCTAACGCCTATCGCCGGAACAAGAACCCACGGTGGCGAGGAGGGTTCAGCCTTGGAGTGGACTTGGGGTTGTCTCGGACTGGCCTTGCCCTCAGCAAAGGCTTCTCTGTTCGTCCTCTCACTGTATTTCTTCTGCTTCTGCTTCTTCTTCTTCTTCTTCTTCTTCTTCTTCTTCTTCAACTTCAACTAATTGTCATTTCCACCTCTAATGCATACGCATGCATCTAGATATATAATATAATATATATGTTTATTAAAATTCTGTTCTTGTTTTTAAGGTTTTGGAATTGAGAGGACAGAAGCTTGAGCGTCGTCTTCTTGAAATTGCACAACAGCAGGTACTTCTGTTCTCTCTGTGTTCTTACAATAAAAAATTGAAAGCTTGGGTTGGGATTTTCTTTTTCTTACTTTCGGAAATTTTTAAATTGGTTAGGAGGCGGACGAGTTTATAATTGGACTTCCGACATCTTGGGATGGGAAGGAAACTCCTCAATCCAACAAAGTTCGCAGCGTGGCCGGACGACTTGCCGTTCGAGCTGCTGAGAGGTTTTAACTTAACTTAGCTTTTGCTGTTAGCTTTTATGAATATGTATCCGAATAGTGCTGCAGGCATTTTCCAGAATATGCTTTTCAAGGGGATTTTCCGAATTATGTACAATTGTTACTTACCTCGATGTATGGAAGTTATGAGTGAGTCCAACTAATGTAACGGGAACCGTTTTTTTTTGTTTTTTGTTTTTTGAAACTGAAACCATCCGGAAACTATGTTTTGATAAAGAAAGAATTTCATCCCTATATTTTTTGTTTTCGACTGATTGAATTTTGGATATTGTCAATATCAATCAAATACTGTTGGAAGTTCAGGGGTTGTAGAGTGTACCTACAGGATGAACATGGGACTACAAATGAAGCCACTTATCGAATGATTGACATGTAAGCATCAACAGAAGAAAGCAGTTTACTGAAATTTTTGCTCTCTTAGTTGAGGTGGTTACTTGCTCAGCTTTTGTGATGATGGGGTTTTTATTCTCGCTTTTGAAGAGCTGAGCTCAATTTGCATGGCTAATTGATGGTGTTTTGTAAGTTTATTTCATATCAGCTGAATATTCATAGTAACCATAGGCATGACAATATGAGGTTGTCTATGATCATAAACGGCAAACTTATAATATTAATGATAATTTGGGCTTTGTTAACTGATTATAGTGAGAATAAAGGAATTTTTTGATTTGATGTTCTGTGAGACCTGTTAGCTGTGTATTCTCTGAGAGGCCATAGCATTAGATAATACTCAAGCCTATCAAGCAGATGATGCGGCTTAAACTTGAGAGCAAGAGAAATCATTTGTGTTTGACAAAGTTAAGACAGGCTGGAACACCAATTGTTGATTGGTAATTGACTGTAGTTGTTTTACCGTGCAGCATATCTGTGGATAACAGATGTGCTTTACAACAGATGTTTTGTTTTACCATGCAGCATATCTGCAGATAACATTTCGAAATTTCCATTTTGTAGCAGATATATCTAATTTTTAGTAGAGTTACCGCATGGAATGTGCTACTTGGTGATAACCATATGTGTCTAACAAGGCAGGACTTGGGACTCTGTGGATGGAACTTGTGTATGACTAAATAATCATGTCTTATTCCTTTCAGGGGCCTTGGCAAGACTACTCGGCAGAAGAGCACCGATGCCTATGCTGCTGCGGTATGCAATAAACTGCTCTCCCTACGTGCTACATGCACAATAGAGTTTTTATCAATTCGTCTGATGGCTCACAGCTGTAACTTGCATTTCAAACCTCCATGCCCCTTCTTCCTTATCTCGGCAGCATTTTTTATCTTGATAATTGGCAGTTTCTGTCTGCAGATGGTATTGGAGAGGTACTTTTCGACGTTAGGGGAGGGAACTGAGCTTGTTCTACCCAAGCAATTGGATCTACAAGATAAACTTCGAAAAGGCCCAACCGAGGACGTGGATTTCTATCCAGAGTTATCTGCTGATTCAAAATTTGAATCTGATTGATTACAATACGACTTAGCATAATGACTTTGGAACTTCAAGGATATAGTATTCTATAGAGCAATTTTGAGATTTACTTTGTAGCACCGTCGTTAGTGACGAGATTGATCCGGTGGAGATTTGTTTTCCTTTGTATTAAAGCCTATGTGCACGAAAAAAGGAAAAATATATTGCTCTCTAAACCATATCCTTGCATCGTTATTCTCATTAATTGAGATACTATGAGCAGAGCTTAGACCACTTTTGTTTTTTTTTTTTTAATTACAATTATTCATTGTGAGATGCCATTGCATAAAAAATTGTTACATGAAGGTGGTTTTTCTGTAAGTCTACAAAATCTAATGGTAGAGTCGTTGAAATTTTTAATTTCTATGTCTAAGACTTTTGGTCATTTTTATATGACACTAAAATGTCAGCAAAATCAGAGGAATCACATAAGGAGGAGAAATTGGAAACCCTCGAGAAAGTAGCTAACGAAGGGTTAATCACCGAATACAACTCTTTGCATCACACACAAGAATCAAAGTGTTTAAATGTATTCTTAATTTTATCCTGGATAGGGAGATTGTACGTATTAGTTGAGCAGGGACTCTACTTTTTTCCTAACAAGAGAAGATTACGCCAGAACGGGTAAACCGAGGGGATATATTTTTTATCTTTTTTTTCCCATTTAGAAGAGTTTCTTATAAAAAGGATGAAAACAGATGAAATCATCAAAATTCTTATACCAAATCCTCTTCTTTGAATTAGAATAGCAGGCAAGATATAAAACATTTACAATATATTCTTTACTTCCTACTTCTTTATAATTATGTGTGCGAGCGTGTGTGTGTGTGTGTGTTGTCTTTTTTTTTTTTGTATATATATAATTATTTGTTAATCTTTTATCTTTATCAGTTATCACCAGTTTCTGGTCAAAGCAAAGCGGCGATGAGAGGATACAGGGGGGTTCCACCATGCGATTACTTCGCCAAGAAGGTAACAGGCGACGAGGTGACCTTTGGCTATTTTAAGTTGCCAGTAAGTGAAGTTGACCGCTGCATAATCCCCAACATATTAAGAGACGATGACCCTGATCTGATGAACAAGTTTGAGTATGGCCCCCCTCAGAGGATTATTACAGTGGATACTGAGACTGGAAAGGAATATGGCACAGACTTTAACAAGTCAGACAGCCGTTACTATTTACTTGCGAGGGTGTCACAGCTTGTGGCTGACAAAAATTTGTGCAAGGGCCAAATTGTTTACTTCTGGGGCGAAGAGGGAGTGGTGCAGTTTTCTGTTTAGACTTGCATGGTTCCATCATTATCATCCTTATTAATTCTCTTGCTGGTGCCCACGATATATTCATAGATGTGATTTTCATTTTCGCATATATGATCACTCCTTTCAGGGATTCAATATATATATATATATGTTATCCCTCTCTCTCTCTCTCTTTTTGCCAGGCCGGTCTCCCTCTCCTTTCGTATGACACAGGGATTCAATCCATATAACAAAGAATTAGTAATTAAAACCCAGGACGCCCAGTGTCCCTTTTCCTGAGGGACTAAAAAATATTGATTAAATAGACACTAAAAAATCTGTTTGTAAAATAATATATCTCGAAATTTCTTTCATGCCTGCAAGTAAGTAAGCATACGGAAGTTCATAAAAACTTTTTCTTTGAATTCATTTTAAAATTTCCTTTTATTCTTTCGAAATTCTTCTCAAAACGCGTTTCATTTTGAAGAAACTCACAAAAACTTCAACCTGTAACGGATTTGAATAAGTTTTGAATCCGCATGACTTCTTTGCACCTTTCCACCATTTGATACTAATTTGCAATTTTAACAAACAATTTTAGGGGAAAAATCTGCCTATTAATTCCCAAGTGATTCCACTAATCATAAAACAATTTTTTTTCTTTATCTAGTTTCTCATTTTATTCATTCTCTCTCTAGTTACCCCCTTTTCACTTTATTATTTATCTCCCTAACCTTTCTAAATAAGGTAAGGTATGATAAAAATTTTGCTTAGTATTATATAGGATAATTTTATTAGAAATAATAACCTTAGTCATCCAAAGCATCTTGTAACTAATATGAGCAAACTTACGTTAGCCACCTTAAAAAAAAAAGCAAGACTAAGTAATTTATGGGCACATTTAGAAATGTGATAGAATTACCTTTACGGGAATGTAGGAGAGAATTGGCGATTATAAGAGATAGTTGCCTTTTAGTGGGGTTAACGGTGTAAGATTTAAGAGATACTCAAAGGTCTATGCAATGAAGATTTACTATCCCATTTCACATCACAATTTCTAAAGATTGCATAAGACTTTATCATAATGAAAAGTTAAAAAAGTTGATGAAAGTTTTTAAGGAGCAACATATATGCTTAACCGTTAACATATGGACTTTAATTCAAAATTTAAATTATATATGTTTGATTGTTTATTGAATTGATGGTGATTAGAAATTAAATAAAAAGATTATATAATTTTTTTGAAGTTCCCAATCATAAAGTTGTAAGTATAAGAAAGATTATTGAGTTGTGCCATGGCTGAAAAGGTTGAAGTTCTTTCTAATTTACAATCTTGCAAAGAGGGAGCTAGTTCAACAAGAGAACTTTGCTTGGTTGGGTGACTGACTGGTGGTTTTGTTGTGCTAGGCGGCAATGGTAAGGGAGGGGCTGCTGCCTCTCTTCCTCCCATTACTCTTCCAACATTTTGTTTATCCAAATAAATAAATATATATATATATATATATAAAAGTTTAAATCGTATAAACTGCAACTAATCTATAATTAATTTGTGGATTTGGAAAAATCTATAGTTTGATACCATCATTAATAATTTGGATGTAGAATTTCCCTTTCCCTTCCAGCCACCATGCTCAATCCCAACACTCCTAGTACTGTGGTAAAAAAACTGAATTGGCATACGTATCCACCCAAAAGAGGCGCAAAAAGAAATGCTAAGGGGTTTGGGAAATGGCAAGTGACTTCAAAACTCAAAAGGGAAAAAATATATAATAATAATAATAATAATACTAAAACCCTATCGGAAAAGAGACAAAAAAAAAAAAAGAAAAAGAAAAATAAAAGCCCTAGAGAGAAGGAAAGAAAGTCCTCCTCCTCCGACCGGACTGAAACAATGGCTTCTGTTGTAACCTCATTAAACCTTTTACCTTCTTGTCTCAAACTCAATTCTGCTACTATTTCTTCTCGATTTTCATACAATTGCTCTTGTTTTCTCAGCAACTCTTCTTCTTTGTCTTCTCTGTATATTGTGGGTCCATCTGACAAAATCCATCCTAGTTCAATCAAGGGTCTCAGATCGTTTTCTAATGGGTTCCATTGTGCTGCCCAGAAATCAGAGCTACCGGTTTCAGTGGATGGCCGTAGCAAGACCGGTAATGAATTGTTTCCCCGCGACTATTAATGACTGATTGATAGTTGGCCACATTTTCGTTTTTCAGGTTCTTTTTTTTTTCATATATATATATATATATATAAAATATTTTTGAGTTTTTTTTTTGTTTTAGGCAAATTCGGGTCTTAAGATGCTCTCTTGTTCTCAGGATGATAAATGTGTATGGTATTTCAGCATTGAACTTTACTTTTCATTGCTGCCAAATGCCTGCAAATTGTGCTATATATATATATATATATATGAGTGGTTCGTTCCTTTGAGGAACGACTTCTAGTTAATCTTACTGTTAATCATGCCTTGAGGCTCGCGGGGATTCATGCATTGATGCTGATGCTTGTTCAAAGATGTTTCCAAACTTTAACATAGAGCCAATAATATGTGTTTGCGGTCTTTTGTTGCTTTGATAGCTAAGGTGTTTTTGCTTCAAATTGTTTCTTTTTCTTTTTATCAATTATTAGATTGAAGGAATCATACGTTGTGCTAATTACTCTTTGCACTTTCTGTCTTTCCACATACCCATTAATCTTCACCCGCTGTTTTTGCAGACGAGAGGGTGGTTGTGTTAGTTATCGGTGGAGGGGGAAGAGAACATGCACTTTGCTATGCCTTGCGTCGTTCTGCCTCATGTGATAGTGTTTTTTGTGCTCCTGGGAATGCGGGGATTTCCAGCTCTGGGGATGCCACTTGTGTTCCAGAGCTTGACATATCTGATAGCTCATCTGTGATCTCCTTCTGCCGCAAATGGGGTGTAGGATTGGTTGTTGTGGGTCCAGAGGCACCTCTGGTTTCTGGCCTTGCAAATGATCTTGTAAAGTTTGAGATCCCTACTTTTGGCCCATCAGCAGAAGCTGCTGCTTTGGAAGGCTCAAAGAACTTTATGAAGAGTTTGTGTGACAAATATGGAATTCCTACTGCTAAGGTTTGTTTTTTCTTCCTCCCCCCCCCCCCCCCCCCCAAAAAAAAGCTGAGTTTAATTTCAAGATATTATCCCAGTAAAGTTCCTTACTTATGCTGAGTTCAATAAGTTATTATTCATATTGCTTCCATTATTTTTTTATTTGTTGGTGCAATTTTCATTGTTCATACCCCTGCCCTGCCATCACTGCCCAAAACAAAGCCATCCTACCCAAAAACCAGCAAAGTTGAACAAGCTACTCACCATGGCTATTGCCTATTATGCTTTCATTTTTGTTCAGTACCAAACATTTGTGGACCCAACTGCTGCAAAGCTATATATTCAGGAGCAGGGGGCACCTATTGTCATAAAGGCAGATGGATTAGCAGCTGGAAAAGGAGTTATTGTTGCACTGACACTGGAAGAGGCATACAAAGCAGTTGATTCAATGCTGGTAACAGGTGCTTTTGGTTCTGCAGGTTGTCGTGTCATTGTTGAGGAATTTCTGGAAGGAGAAGAAGCATCTTTCTTTGCCCTGGTGGATGGGGAGAATGCTATTCCCCTGGAATCTGCTCAAGACCATAAGCGAGTAGGGGATGGTGATACAGGTCCCAATACTGGTGGGATGGGTGCTTATTCTCCAGCACCAGTATTAACAAAGAAACTTGAATCTCTAGTTATGGAGTCCATAATTCTTCCAACAGTGAAAGGAATGGCAGCAGAGGGTTGCAAGTTTGTAGGGGTTTTGTATGCTGGGTTAATGATTGAAAAGAAGTCTGGCTTACCTAAGCTAATCGAGTACAATGTACGCTTTGGTGATCCTGAGTGTCAGGTTAGTAAGACTTTTATTGAGTAATAAGTTTTATATTAGATATGAGTTTGTGTTTAAAATTTGGATTTATTCTACTTGGGTTTGAAGAAAATAATTGCCATCCTTTGCACTCATCCCGATTTGGGGACAAAGGACTGTGAATTGTTGTTACATATTTGTCTAAAATTTTATATGGTGATCATTCTACGAACATCACTCTGGTCCTGATGTTATTTGTGTCTTACTTTGTGTCACTGTTGCATGCAATGAAACTACATCTTATATGTGAGATAGCTTGCAGTCAGAGACACAAGTATGCCTATTTCTTTGTATTTTTATAGTTGCCTTGTCAATTTTGTCCTTATTATCCTTTTTGTGAGTGATGTTGGGTGGCAAAATTATTTGACATTTCAACCCATGCTGGAAGACATTTGCAGGAAAATAAAAGCATTCTGGTGTTATTTAGATCATCTTGTAGTCACTGACCATGAGAAAGGGATTGTGGAATTTCATTTACATCATTTCTGGTGGAGGTGTGGTTGTGTGTTTTCTTTTGAAGTGCACATCCTTGAATATATGTACACTAGAGCAACCAAAGTCCAAAATGTTCTTTTGTTTTCCTGAGCATTGCAAGCGTACAGAATTTGAGTTGTGACCCACAGTTCTATTTCATCACTTGCAGGTGTTAATGGTTAGGCTGGAATCTGATCTGGCACAAGTTCTGCTTGCAGCTTCTAGAGGGGTGCTAAGTGGAGTCTCCCTAAACTGGTCCCCGGGGTCTGCCATGGTAGTGGTAATGGCAAGTGATGGTTACCCAGGGTCCTACAAAAAGGGAACTGTAATTCAAAATCTTGAAGAAGCTGAAAATGTTGCTCCATCTGTTAAGATATTTCATGCTGGAACTGCTTTGGACTCTGATGGTAACTTCATTGCCACTGGGGGTCGTGTTCTTGGGGTTACTGCCCAGGGAAGAGACCTTGCCGATGCACGGGATAGAGCATATCAGGCAGTTGAGGAAATTAAATGGCCAGGAGGCTTCTATAGACGGGATATTGGGTGGAGGGCACTTCCCCAAAAGCAACATGTTATGCGGGATTAATTGGATGCCAACAACATAGATATAGCCGCCTTAAGAACGTTAAGGTCTGCGCTGGAGCAGTTTAGATTTGCCAACAAAATAAATGATGGTCCAAAGGCCATCGGATGGAGAATTTCCCTAGGTGCTTCATGAGCTTGTAATGGCTCACCTCATAAAATTTTTCTTGTTTGTGTTGTACAATAATCATTTCCCTCTCTCTTTGTAGTAGAGAGCAATCACATGAAGTCGGCAACCTTCAAGTAGAGTACTAATGTAGACAAACTAAGCCAGATTTCTTCTGGAATTCAAACGTTGTCTAGTGATTGTACTTTGCCTTAACTGACCCACTAGACTCTTGTTTCTCCTCAAACCACATATCATGGTCATCAAGTTGTGTACGAAAAATTTTCTTTTAGTTGTATATAAGTCATTGAACGATAGAATTCCTTCATTCATACGCCTGTTTATTTGTCATCTTGGTTTGGGAAACATTGGGTCAACAGATCGAACTCCATAGAGGACTTCGTTGGAAGATTTGTTGTAAAACGAGCACCAAAGACACGCCAAATGCCTCTTGCTGTCTCTTCTCCGTTGGGAACTATAAGAGACTTGAACCATCTGAACCCACACTAACTTACGCTAAATTAGTTTCGAAAGCACTGAAAGTGTCATGAGCATGGATATTGAATGAGATACACTTGAATCGCGTAGATTTTCTTGTTACACTGTTGATAAATGGAGTTAACGTCAATACCTTGCACTTTGTCATTGTCAATGCCTCTCATTGTCTCTTTTATAGGAAGATCTTAGTGCAAGGAATGAGAAACAAAGAACAAGATGGTTTCCACCTCGTGGTGACCACATGATGGAGCATATTGCCTATTGTTATAGGCGTCCCACGGAATCCTGATTCGTGTTATATCTATTCCATTGAAAGTAAGGGCATTAATTTTTTTTTTGTTTTTTTTGTTTTTTTTGAGTCCCTTGGGCGAAAGTATAGCTTGTCCATATGATGGCAATTACCCTATTCAAGAAACATCAAAGGCACAAGTGATTTGTTTCGTGGCTTTAGAAGGCCTTGGGATGGAAGTCCACCGCGATTCATTCTTATCATATGTTGATTTATAGGCTTGGGTATCTGTTCATGATGGGTTGTTTAATACGAGGCAAAAGAATCTAAGACAAATTAAAAACATAAATTTCACATACAGTAACATAGAGAAAATAAAATATTAAAGATTATTCTTACATCATATTCACCCTAACCAAATTCTTGATTGAATTCTAAGATCCTGAATTGAAGAACAATTTTCTATTGAAGTATTTTTAATTTAACAGCAAAATTTTATCTTTAATTTTTTAACATTGAAATTAGAATATTTATGAGTTGTTTATTAGTCTAATAGCAAGTGTTTTGATAGAATGAAAAACAAGGGGTTTTTTTGCTTGCCTATGAGGAAATAAGACCTTAAATTCGTTAATGGTAACTCTATACAGTATGCATGCTAAGACCTAAATTTTTACATGATCATATAGTAATCGTGCAAAAGTCAAAAGTTTAACTCTCTTTTAAGTTGAGAGATTTTGATAATTATAATTTTTGAATTAAAAATATTAAATTTTAATTATAATTCACATATTTAGTTTCAAGAAATGAAATTTATATAGACTTATAGTATTTATTATAAGTTTTGCAATGCCATGTCATATGTTTCAATTTCATCTTTTTAGAGAGAGAAATGAATTTTTGAATATCTATTGTAAAATTAAAATTTTATTAAAAAAATAGTATTAGGCACGTTGAGGATATAGGCATTTGGCAAATACATACTCCTTTGATTCTATGATGCCATTATTGATATGCCTTCTACATATATACATAATTATATGATTAACATTGATTATGATATTTTCATAGTATGCTTATGTATGTTTATGTGAAATTTATATGTGCGCCTTATTTGACATACTTATGAAAATGACTTAAGTATGTTATGATGTATTACTTAGTGAATGATAAAGATTTAAAAGGCAAATGAAATTTTATGCTTTAGAGTTATAAGTAAAATTATATGAATTAATTTTTGCTATAATGTGATTAGTATTTGTGATGTCTATGTCATGTAATTTGTGTGTTAAAAGAAAATAACATAATAAATTATAATCTCAATAGGAGATCTAAATTTTAATGAGAGTTCTTATATATTAGAAAAATTAAAAAGAATTCTTATTTATAAAATTAAAAATTTTCAAGAATTAATTAGAATATTAATAATTAAACATTGGAACATAAGAGATGATTGCAAGCATAGTGAATTTTCAATCTTATAATCCTTTTATATTATCAATAGTTTAATTAAGTTCATTGTAAAATCAATATACAATATGGTTATATTAATATCATTATACGCAAGTGTCTCTTTATTCATAAATAATGGCAACTAAGTTTTGTTATGAATTAATTGTTTATGTAAATAAAAGAAAATAAGAAATTTAGTTTCATAAAATCTAGTATAATTATAAAAATGGACTATACTAAAAAACTATATACTATGATTGTTTTAAATTTGAAAGTGAAATTATTATTGGACATAAGGAGACCAAGAGAATTATTAAGCCTTAAACAAAACTAAAAGTTAATATTACTCACCTAATGATATTAAGAAATATAGGAATCAATCTTATTAAAAAGCTTAAGAAATGATTGACTTGGCAAATAACATGGTTTGCTTTTAAATAAATTTTAGAGGTATATTTATGCTTAAGTCAAAAGACTCAATATTGGTATTAAATCTTCACTAAATGTTTATAAGAAAATACTTATGAGATAATGTTAATAAAATGTGCAAAGTAAGTTGATATCAATTCAAACCTCTATTCAAGCAATAATTATAAGTTGTAATTTGATTTTTTCCAAAAGTTGTAGGCACATATAAATCATGATATGCAATAATTTTGTTTGATAATTTTATGACATTGAATGTCATATATATTTGAAGATAAACATTTAGAAATTGTTAAATCTTTTCATGTGTTTTTTAACTCATTAATTAAATGTTTAATACTTTTATATGACTTAAGTGGTGAGTTCATTAGTAAATATAATTTGAAAAAGTGTTAAAGCAAGTGAAATTAATTGACGTTAAATATAAATATGTAAATGAATAAAAAGACAAGACCAATTATTATAATTGTGGCAAGTTAGGTCAAATGCTTTTGAATGCTTAAAATGTATTGAGCTAGTAAAGAAAATAACCTATTACATATAATTTTATATTTAAAATTCTTAATTGGTATTATTCATTAGAGCTTATTTTAAGCAGATAATAGATTTTAAGTAATAAATTGTATAATATAAGAACTTAGAACATAGATGAAGCATTGATGAATGATATTATGATGTAATGGTTATGTAAAGAATTATTTAAATGTCCAAGGATATTATCACTCGTAAATGAGATTATATCATGGTTAAATCCAATTCTTATATTAGATTTATTACATGCTAAGGTTTGGCAAAATTTGGTCGTTATCATGGTCTTTGTTAATCCTTATCATGGTCTTTTTCGATTTAGGTTAACATTTAAACTCTCGTGATAATGGTATAAATGTTTAAGGTAATATTATTTACTATAGCTCTTACCTAATAAATTTAATTTTATTGACAATGAAGTTCACAATATTAATTTTTTTTTATATTACATTAACTTAAAGGGAGTATTGATTTAAACATTATATATGAAAGGTGGGGTTATGTTAAGCAATAAAGGATTAAAAGTTAATCTAAAGAAAAGTTTATCAAACTTACTCGCCTATATTGATTAGCATATATATAAGTATGACCTAATTGAAAAAAACAACATAAATCTATTAGAAAGGTAATTAAACTTATATTTTTATTGCAACAATTCACTTTGATATCTATAAACTAATAAGTGAGAAGATAAGGTATTAGACTCATATTTTAATTATATTTATAAATAACTTTAAGCATTTGATCATATATTTGATCGCTTATTAGTCTAAGTAAAAGAGTGTTTTAATTCAAAATTTGTGTAGTTAAAAATCATAAAAGAGAATAGGCCAATGTAAAAACAAAGATTTATCAAAAGTATAAGCATCTATTCAAATATTATAATGAAAACAAAAAAATAAGGCCATTGGTTAGACAAGAACTTTTTTTAAAAAAAATGTTATTATAGTGAAAAGAATACAAGTTATAAAAGCATAAGCATCTATTTAAGCATTACAATGAACTTTATAATGAGAATAGAGAAATGAGGCCCTTGTTTATTTAAGAAACTTTGCTAAAAGAAGGTTATTATAGTGAATAGAATAACAAGCTATAAAGGCTTGTAAGGTTAGTGATAATGTAAAGAAAAAACTTGCAAATATTATAATTACAAAATGCATAAAAGAGTGCATCTTATATATCTAACCTTATGCCTTATATTTAATAATTCCTTACTTTATGAGCTCAAAGTATACAAGAAGTATGACTTTTACAATTTATAACTCTAAAAGTAAGTTGCTATTATTCTTTAACTTTCATTAAAGAATGAAACTCATGTCCAAAGATACAAAAATTGTATTTTTGAAAACTTAATGAATATTAACAAAGATATGTGACAAAATATCTTATCCCAATTAAATTAATAGAAGCATTTGGTTCTCAAAAAGGTCAATTATATACAAGTAGTCATAAAGTAATCCCAATTAAGAAATTTAAATAATTAAATAGGATGTTAAATTAGCTATTTGTCAAGATGTTTAAAAGTTTAAATAAATTAAGATGTTCTTATGGACTCTATTTAGTATAAATGAGAGGCAATGACTGAATAAGTAGTTAAGAAAATCTCTTTGTATTTAAGATATAATAATTTTCTATCTAAGTATAAAAGAATAAAGAATGAGTATATTCTCATATATATGTCAATTAGATAGATATAAAGGTATAAGACTTATTAGAGGTGAAAAATATATATTTAATAAAATGGCATATTATTTTATAAACCTTAAATATTTATATTTGATTCATCTAATTTTCATTATAGTTGCACATTTAAATTTAAAATTATATAAAATAAACCAAAAAGTTATTTATTTTATATAGATAATTAAATAGAACATGCCTGCATATAATGCATGTTAATATTCATTATACTAGGTTAAAAGTGCAATGGTTACAAACTTTAATGCTTAATGTTTGACCTAAAACATTTAGCTGGTATATGATATTGGAATTGCAATTAATGAATTTTATATGTTAAGTGTTTAAGCACTTTATTTTTAATTTTATATCTTGGTATTGGTAACAAAATGGTCATATATTACAAAAAGTTTGTCAAAATCATTAACAAATGATTCTACTTTGATGTAAAATGACAAAAGTGAGTTATATAAACAAAATTAGCTTTAGATTGATCATCAAAATTAATAAATATTTTAAGAAAAATTTCTTGAATAATTTCACTAAAAAAACATTGTCTCAAAGACACTCCTTAATAAAATCAAAGGTTTTGTATTTTATAATGTATCTATCTATTTATTAAATTAAATAGTAAAATAATAATCTTATCATAGTTTAGTACAAATCAATGACACAATATTGCATGTTTGAGTTGTATTATAAACTTTTAACTCAATAAAAGTTTAGATCTCATACATATATAATAAATATAGTTAAAATGACATTTAGCTGCTAAATAGGCATTACAGGCTACTCTTTATGTCACTAGGAGTGATACAAAGAGAAAAACTACACTTAACATTATGTTTAATTATTATTAAGAATAATAATTAGATTAAGTGCAAAATAGTAAATGAACTTGCTTATTTACTTAATGATAAGCCCTATTACATAGAAAAGTAAGAAGCACACATGCTCAATTTTATAGAAATAGAGACAAGTTTTATTGTATTTATTTTAATTATTGGAAGTGATATGGTTTGCTTGAAAAATCTTTAAATTGTTAGAATTTGTAATATAGTGCAAGAGTCTTTATATGATAATTTAATACCTAAAAGATCTTAAATAAGACAAGAAGTCCAATCATATTAACTTGAAGTACAAGTTAATAAGAAACACATTAATGCAAATAAAAGTTTCCTATTAAGTCTTTGAAATTTTAGTAAAGACTTATAAATTTGTATAAAATGCACTGTGTTAATGGTAATATTTAATTGTAACAATAATTAAATATGCAAGTGACAAATGTATAAATATTCAAATATGTTGTTAAAAGGATACACATATAGGTTTTGATTCACTTACTTGCACTAATAGTCTTTTTTATCAGTTAGAGAAAGAATATAGATAAGACTAATTGAGTAAAGGGAGCAATTTAGGGGAATTGCATTCAAAATTATTGGTCACTTTGAAAGAGTTAATAAAAGGTCTTAAGGACTGAAATAAAAAGTAAGGTTGGTATGGATTACCCAATATTCATATAACATGTAAAAAATCATATATGAGATCTTAGTTTAGTGTTTTAAAGAGTTGGTACTTAGAGAACTCAAGTTAAATGTTCTAAAGTAAATAAAACAAGTTTTGTATGGTGAGTTATCAAGAAATAAGTAAAAATGACATATGCTTCAAGTAAAAAAAAAAAAAAAAACTTATAATAGCACATAATTCATACCATGTGTGCTAATTGAGTGACCAGTAAGAGAAGTCAAAGAATTCATCCCAACTTCTATGGTCATGGAAGATTTGACCTTTTGAACATGTTTAGGAATGTAATTAGATAAACACTAAATAGTTATAAGTATGAAAAAAAGATTATTATTATCATATATCTATCATATTTATTCATTGACTAGCTCGTTACATCATCTAATAAGGATTAAATGTAATTATGAATACACCATGAGTAAAAGTGTTAAGTTCAACCTTAGAGGGATAAACTAAAATATAATTAATGTAACAAAGTAAATCTAGGATATTGCAAGATAATTATAATTGTTATTTATTTATTTATTTTCTCTAAAGATTATAGTGTTGTTTATAGACTTATGGTTTGAACTTTCAAATGTAAGTGTGCTCGTACGTCGCACAACTTATTTACTAAATATAAAAGAATATTAGAGAAAATCAAATGGATATAAAGCCGAGTAATACAAATTCATCATATGAAAAATGAAATATGTTGATTTTATATGGCTGGGTATTTGTGAAGGATGGGTTGTTTGATTCAATTTAAGCCAATAAATATAATATAAATAAGTAAATTAATTGGTAATAATTACATAAAAAGGGAAAAAACTATCCTAACTACTCTCGTGTAATTGCATCAAGCAAAGGCAAGAAAATATAAGAAAAACAAAAAATAAGTATTTTTATAACACCTAAAAGCTTAGTGATTCAATTTTTAAATTTTTAAATTTTTAAATTTTAAATTAAGGAACGCAAAATGATTAAAATATTTTTAATTTTATAATAAATTTTATATAAAAATTATGCATTTAATTTTTAACATGATCTTTGCTTTAATACGTTTAATAGAAAGCTCTTCTCAACCATTGGGATGTGAAATAGAAGAATTGCTAGTGTTTGGGGGTCCTCTTCGACCCGCAAATAGTGGGAGACAAAAATTGAGATTGAGCAGCCTCGGCCTCACTCATCTCATCTCATCTCATCTCAGTCTCACTCTCAGTCTCATACATGCCTTCTTTGCAAAGTCGCGGGCAGTTCACTTTCACTTGGCTCAAACTCAAACCCTAAACCCAAACCCCTCTTTTTATCTCTTTCTGTCACAAAGCCTTCGTCGGCTCCTGGGGATGTCAGCTAGAGTCCTTGCACTGCCGTCTATTTTCAAATCTCTGTCTTGCTCTCTTTAAATCTTTTGCTTGATTCTCCTATTCAGAATTCAATCCTATCCTTTCCTTTGCACGGCTTATAACCTCTCCTCTGGTACCCAAAGATGAAGAGCACGGCAGCCCAAATCAATGATTTCCTGTGCTTCTCTTTGTCTTCTTCTACAAAACCCACCAGTCTTTTCTCAAGTAGTACAACACCAATGTCTTCCTTGGGCTGTCCACCCATCAAGAACACACAATTTTTGGGCCTGATTGCGGCAAGACCCTTAAGACAGAGGAGACTTCTCGTGTCAACACAGGGGGCCAAGGCGAACCCAACCGGAGAGCAGAAATGGACCCATGAAGGCTCAATCATGGAGTCACTGCCCAACGGGATGTTTAGGGTGCGCCTTGACAACGAAGACGTGATCATCGGCTACATCTCCGGCAAGATCCGGAAGAATTTCATTCGGATATTGCCGGGAGACAGAGTCAAGGTCGAGGTCAGTCGTTATGATTCCTCTCGTGGCCGTATTATTTATAGACTTCGCAATAAAGGCTCTGGCGACGATGATTAAACCCCCCCCCCCACCCCCACTTTTTTCTTCTTTTTTGTTTGCCCTTCTAGGTTTCAATCTAGAGGCTACCTTGCTTGTTTATTATATAGACTCCTTATCTTATCAATGGATTGTTTTAAGTGTTTTTTTCCCTTTTTTTTCTTTTTCCCCCGGGGGGGGGGGGGTGGAGAGACGAGATCAAGCCATTTTAATTTGAAATCTCTGCCTTGGAGTCCAGAATTTGCGTTGTTGGGCGCAGAGTGAGTGCCTGATAATCATGGAACTCAGGTCTAACTCTACATGAGCTTGTTGCCATTGAGGTTGGGAGTTGGAACGAAATTCAATGGAGAAACCTGTTTGTAGAAAATTGCTTGCTTTTAAACCTCGTTTTTGGTTTCTACCATTTCAATTAAAGTCATGGTTTTAATCGTATAAGATTTTTAATTCCCTCGTGCACAAAACCAAAATCTTTTAAGCACAACCGTTTATAGATGTTGTCTGTTAAAGAGAGCATAAAGATTAGATTGGACATTGATGATTGGAGGATGATCGATCTTCAAGGCCTCTTCCTTACTCCATCATTTCGCCTGTAAATGATTCCTCTAAATGGAGAGTAATGCTAAATATAATGAAAAATATTTTTTTCAGCTTATCATGAAGATATTATTGTTGAAATAGATATTTTTTTACCAATAAAATATCAAGAAAATTGTTCATCATGAAGATATTATTTATTCCTAAATAAATTACTTATTGTTTGTGTGTCATTTCTCTTCCAATCAAATCGGCAATGTTGGCTCTGAGCAGGTTTGCTGTGGATGTAAAGCTTTCGCTTTGTACGATGATGAAGTTTTATTAGTTTGCTCACCTTGTCTTGTTGCGTCCATTGAGCATACTCTACACTACTTGTCTCATTCTAATTTTTCTCGTTTTTGGGTCAGCGAAGTAAAGGTGACGGTGGAGAATGGCATTGTCTATAAGTGTTCGTTGACTGATTGACAAATTGTGCATCGCAAATTTAAGGGATGAGAGTTCTCAAACAAAATTGTCTTCGTTTTCATGATATTCAAAAGTTTTGCTAGCTCCAATTTCTCTCCAATCAGAAAATTTAGACATCAATTTTGAAAGCTTCAAGTTGAAAATGGTGGGGTGTGAAATTTATAGTGAAAAGGAAAAAAAAAAAAAAAACCAAGAGATACTCATTCTATGCCGTTTACGATTGAGCAGGCTTCTTAATAATAATAATAAAGATGTGCTTGTTAAGTTAGGTTTGTTCAACTGGGAAAAATAATGTTTCTAAGAGGAAACCCGTGGTTATATGCCTAAAGATTTATCTTTGAGATCTTAGAATTAAATCTTAAAAAAAAAATGGGTAAGATTGTATGGAAATTGAGAGATCTAAACCTTTTTGTGGTTCATAGGATTTTATAGGAAAAGTTTTCGTAGGAAATAAATATAAACGAATGCATATTTGAGTTTTTATTCATTTGTAAATTTTTAAGAGTATTTTCAATTGAGTCTTTAATTTTTTTTAATGTTTAAATCAGTTATAAATTTTTAATTTTGGTTTTCTCTCATTTTCTTTTTAAACAATAAATGGTCAAACTATTAAATACAAAATTTAACCTTACATAAACCATATAAAGACAAAGTCCAATTATGTCAAAAATCACAAGTAATCATGTTGACGAATCAAAATATATAATTAACATTAATTTATGCCAAAAATTAAATGTCACACTAAATACCTTTTACACGATACCTTAAACAAATTTTTAATGATACATTAAACAATCTTTAAATAAGTTTTAAACAAGCATGCAATCATACATTTAGTTAGTTTTATACAAATTGTAAATGATATATCTATTTATTTTTTTAAGGAGTTTTAAATAAATTATTTATGAATCAAATTTATATTTATTTTAATTTAACTCATTTAATAAATGAAATTAAAATTAAAATTAAAATATTATTTGATTAATTAAATGAATAAACTAAACTTGTTTTATTTTTTTTTAATGAAGTGATGTCATTATAATTTATTCATGGGCTTTGTAAATATGATCTGTAATCTTTTATGGTAACTTAATTTAATGCTAGTAATCCTAAATATATCGTAATTAATTATCAATTAATAGTCCTTTTCATACACAAGATGTTACCAACTTGCCTTTCTTATCAAAGACCTATGCAACACTAACAAACTTACTTGATAAAATGTTAGTCGGCCTTCCTTGAAAATTAGAATATTACTAGTGAAAAATAGTAAAGATACATATAAAGTACACAAATAATTTGAAAATTTTAAAATATACTCTATTACTTCAAGAATATTAATACAACTATTACTTATGATTTTACAAGTGAGGTATCAAGGCTATCTATAATCATCCATCTTCTTAAGACTTAAAATCTATTTGACTTAATGGTCTTTATTCTCTTTTTAGAGTATTTTACACAATTTTATATCTTATAAGAAAATATAAGAAATATTTACAATATTCTAGAAAATTTTACCTAATTCCAAAATTTAAGAGAGAACTCCAGAATAAAATCTCTTCAATGGCTTAAATTAGGTAAAATCACGTCGTGGGTGATATTCTCCCCTACTCAATTTGGTAACACCTTCATCGCGTCCCTCTTATATGGCTCAATCACATTTTCGTTGTTACACAAAGTTAGTTCGTGCTCTTAACTTGCCTCACTATTGGACAACCCCTTCCATTTAACAAAATACTCAACATAACTCAAATGAGTGCCTCTCCTTGGAATAACACAATGCTTCAATATTTTTTTTATGTCATGATTTGGCATTGTTATTATGGTTATATGGGTTCTTTTTGACTTACCTTATTTGGTTCTTCTTTATTGGAATAATAAAACTTTAACAAGCTTACATAGAACACTAGATGCATCTCTAGATATAAGGGCAAAGATAATCAATAAGGTAGCTTACTAATTCTCTTCTGTATTAGAAATGCTCCTTCGTAATGCTTTTTTAGTCCCTTATGCATCCTAGCAAACCTTTAACTTTGATATGGAAGGAGCTTCAACAAATCTCCTTCCTCAAACTCTAAGTGCCTTCTCTTGACATTGATCCATTTCTTCATTACTCAGTAGCCTTAATTAAGTGTGTGTGTGTCATGTCAGACTTTTTATGCCAACACTTGGCAAACTTGAATGCAGCAAGACTAGACCTTTTGCAGCCAATTGCCAATATATGTGAAATCATTGTTTCTAACCCTATATCAACCTCAAACAAACTAATTTCAGTTGATTTGTTTTTCTATAAATTATATGAGAATTGGGCAATGTTAAACAACTTAATCCAATTGTTTTGGTTGTCACATATATAATGCCTCAAGTATAGCTCTAACAGTGCATTCACCTTTTTAGTTTAACTGTTAGTTTAGGGATAAAAGCTTGTGAAGAAATTGAACTTATACCCCATTAACTTGAATAACTCCACCCAAATCTCCCGGTGAAGCGAGTATCTCTATCACTAACAATCATCTTCGATATGCCCCAATATTTCACCATATATTTGAAAAATAGGTATGCTACATCTTCAGTTGTAGACTTTAAGGGTACGAAGATAAATACACCATACTTGCTAAATCAATTTATAATTATCATGATATTGGTATATCTATTAAACTCCATTAAGCCTATAATGAAATTCATCAAAATACTCTTCCATGACTTCTTTGGAATAGGTAAAGGCTTTAATAATCTTGATGGCTGGTGCTGTTTTACATTATCTTGTTGGTATACAAGACAAGTCTTTACATAAAACTTAATGTCATCTCGTATTTGGGGTCAATAATATCCTTTCTAAACAAGTACCAACATGCAATATATATTTAAATGTCCTGCCCATTTTGATTCATGACACTCTTTAATAATAGCTTTTTTCATCTTTGCCACTTTGGTATATAAATTTTGTTGCCTTTGATAATAAGTACTCCATCTTCAAAACAAAATTGGTGTGTCTTTCCACTACTTGGTAATTCTCCTTAAACTCTTGACTTGTAGGTCATGCTTAAGTCCCTTCTTGATTTGTTCTACCAAAGGAAAGCTTGGACTTATAATGACAACTAATTCAACTTTTCTACTTAATGCGTCAACCACCAAATTAGCTTTTTCTAACTTATACTCCATTATAAAGTTGAATTCTGCTAATAAAACTTGCCACTTCACTTGCTTTGATGTTAACTTCTTTTGATTAAGGAAATAGTTTATGGCAGTGATGTTAGTTTTTAAAACAAACTTGGATCCTAACAAATAATGTCCCTAAATTCGTCAGCAATGCACCACTGCAGTCATTTCCTTTTCTTGGACTGTATAATTGCGCTTTGTATCATTTAACTTACGAATTTCATAAGCAATGAAATGCCCCTCTTGCATTAAACATAACTAATTACAAAATTAAAAGCATCAGTATGAACCATATATGGTCAAGAAAGGTCAACATTGGTTCTTCAGCTACTGTTTGTTTGAGCACTTTAAACTCTCTTTGGCATCTAACATTCTAACTCCATGTTCTATTCTTCCTCTACAAATCAATGAGAAAGATGCAATAGAGGAGTAGCCTTTGATAAATCTTTTATAATAATTGACAAAGCCTAACAAGGATCACAACTCGGTTAACTTCTTCAATGACTCCTAATTATGGATGACTTGCACTTTAGACTTTTCCAACCATAGCTTGCCTATACCAATAATGTGCCCTAAGAATATTACTAACAAAGGCACATTTTACCCTCTTTATGTACAATTTATTCTCCTTTAGCACTTAGAAAATTTATCGTAAATGCTTAACATGCTCTTTTAATACTTTACTATAGACAACAATATTATTCAAATATATTATGACATATTTATCAAAGAACGACTGGAAGACTCGATTTATAAGAGTACAAAATATAGTAGGGGCATTACTAAGAACATAAAGGAGCTATACTTTATAACACAAGTAATCTTTGACTGATCTCTCTTTGTAGTCCTCATTTGATGATATCCTAATATCAAATTTAGCTTTGTAAATCATCATGTTTCACCTTACTCATCAAAAAAATTAGCTATCAATAGAATAGGATACCTATTATTTACGATTATTTTGTTAAGCGCCCTATAATCGATACACAAATAAAGTGACCCATCATGCTTCTTTTGGAAAAGTATAGGTGTACCATATGAAGCCTTTGATGATTGAATATAGTCTGTATCTAATAGCTCTTTGAACTGTTTTTCAATTCCTCTAGCTCGAGAGATGCCATTTGATAAGGCACCGCAATGGGTGGTCTTGTACCAAAAACTAATTCTATCTTATTATTCACCTTATGTTTGGGTGAGAGCTTTTTAGACAATTCAGGAGGTATAACATTCTTGAGTAGGCCATTCAATGATAAAGTCTCCTTTCTATCCTTTAATGCTACAAGAAAGGTGAGATGTGTCTTTTTTATGCCTTTAAAAAGTTGCAAATGAAATTTGCATGGATTAAAGGCCTGTCTCCCTTACCAAAGGCATTATGCATGTATTACCTTCTTTCATGATTTATAAGAGTACAAAATATAGTAGGGGCATTACTAAGAACATAA
>JAHLGO010000436.1:3728293-3754137 GCA_020615895.1 Ceriops decandra
AAAACAGAAAACCGAAGCACCAAGAAGGAGAAAAAGGGGGAATCTATACTTTGGCAGAAAATTAAAGCTTTTGAAACCAAAAAAAAAAAAATATTTTTTATTATTTAATAAAGTGGAACTCAAATCTTGAATGCTCTTTTTGACCGTATATATATATATATATATTTTTTTTTTCTTTTTCAGAAAATAATATTATTACTCTGAAATGGAAGGTAATGATCTTGTGCGCGTTCATTACAATTGCGCACTAGTTTCGTCAGCCGTCGATCACATGACCGTACATTAGCGCAAGTAATCAGCGCGGGTGAAACTCGTGCGCACCCCGCAATTCAAGCACAGAATTGGGCTTCCCGAAAATGAATTCCCCTCTCTTCACGCAGCGATAAAGCTGTGGTCACTCTCTCTCTCTCTGTCTCTCTCTCTCTCTCAATTTCTGGGGAACACAATGCTCCTGCGAGTCCCAACGCTAAAGTGTGCGTTTCCAAGTAATCGAAGACATCGCGCGGCTTCCATTGGTAGTCTGTGAATTCTCAAGGAAAAAACGTTGCTATTGAGCTCTGCCAGCTGAAACTTCACCGTGGTTCTTTGAGCAAGGCGTCACGAGATGTACGCAAATCGCACGTACTTGCCCTCATATTCACAATTTATTAACACTTAGATCTGAGTTCTGGGTCTGTTGGATTCGCTACAAAGTTGCTTACTTTAGCTTAACACTTGGGACTTTTTGAATTTATATCGGGAAGTTAAATTCAGCTCAGTTATTCGTGCTTTGAATTTGCTCCTTTGAGCTTAAAAGTATGCAGGTTGAGTGGCATGTTTTCGGTGTGTTTGTGTGAGCTGTAGAGGAGAGCTAAATGTTGTGTATGTTTCAATTCTGGTAAAGAGCAATTATGTGGTGACTGAGTAATGGCGCGTAAAGTTCCAGCTTCGGAGGCAGCTCGGACTGCAATTGCTTCCATTGGCCGTGGTTATGATGTGGCAATAGATCTGAGGTTAAAATACTGCAAAGGGGATCCAAAGGGTTCCCGGTTAATTGAGATTGATGAAGTCCAGGGACGGGAGATTGTTTTGCCTGGTGGGATATCCTTCCCAAATGTATCCAAATCAATAAAATGCGATAAAGGCGATCGAATCAGGTTTAAGTCTGACGTGTTATCATTCCAGCAGGTAACATGAGCATTATTCTGTGCAGTTACCTTATATGATTTCGGTTCTTTTTTCTTGCTTCTTGTTATGTTAGTGGCTAATTGATTACTCTTTCGCTTATTTTAGCCATTCAATTGACTTTTACTCCTTTCCTATTTCCTCTTCCCGAGCTTTTCCACCCCTTTTTTTTGTTGGTTTCTTTTCGTCCACTCGTTCTCTCTCTCTCTCTCTTCTCTTGCTTTGTTTGTTTTCTCAATCATCTTCATGTGGTATAGCTTTATCGTTGTATTAGCTCATTAGCTTTATTCATTGAATTATCTCATTACCTTCTTTCATTGGATTAACTCATAAGATATGTTGCTACATAGGTTCTCTGCTCTTCACCATTTATTCTCTTGTTTAACATGTGAAAGAGTATATGGGGTCCACTTTGTACATACCGTTGCCTTCTCATTGTTGTCCTTTAATGGGAGTTACCATGATGGATAGACGTTTTTTCTTAGTGATTCTCGTTTTGAGGACTCTGGTGGGGTTTTGACTTCTTAACCTTCAAATTATTGCTGCTAGTTTTGTACCGCTCAATAAAGTTAGATGGGTAGCTTTGATCCTTTAGGGAAATTCATATGTTCCTTTCAGTTAGGGCCTGTGGTGTTGTCTTTCTCTTTCCAATCTCATATGTTTTCTTATTTACATTCTTCTCAGATGTCAGAGCAGTTCAACCAGGAAATGTCTTTGACGGGAAAAATTCCCTCTGGTCTTTTCAATGCCATGTTTAGATTCTCTGGCTCTTGGCAAAACGACGCAGCAAAAACCAAAACCCTTGCTTTCGATGGGGTGTTTATCACACTTTATACAGTTGCATTAGAGAAGTCCCAGATGGTGCTTTGTGATCATGTTAAGAAGGCAGTTCCATCGTCGTGGGAACCTGCTGCATTGGCAAAGTAAGCATCACGACTGCCTTTTTAATTCACTTCATGAGGTTGCAGTCAATGTCCATGCCTATTTTTGGTTTTAGAAGCCATCTTTGGATTCCAAATTCTAAAAAGGACTTCACACATCTTGCTAATGATTGTATCATTGTTGTTAGTCATCATGTTGTTATTTTTGCATGTCATCTTTTAAGTTCTCTTGGCTACGAGCCTCTCGTTTTTTATCATCATACATTACATTCTCTTAAACTAGTTGCATAAAAATGATAACTCCACAAGAATATGAGCTTGTTTTTGTTAAACAGAAACAAGGGTGTCTAGGTCTATGAAAAAAGAAAGAGGAGGAAATAAAGTTTCTTCCATCTAGATATGAAATTTGCAGAAATTATTTAAATTGGGTTTACCTTGCAAAGATCTTGCCAATATTTAAACATTGTGTTAGCTTGTTTAGTTGTTCATTGTGCTTGTCAGCATCCCACTTATTGATTGCCAGTACAAAGTTATGTATGCCTTTTGGAAGCTATATGTATATTGGCTTCTAAGGTGTGTGAGCATCAAACAAATTCTTAGAGGACTGTCTATTGAAGTTTGACTTCATATCTTGGGGGATATAGCATTGTGTGACTTGCTTCCATAGCCTAGGAAAATTGTGCAAAAACAAAGGACAGCAGCAGAACCCAGTTGGCAAGTATATGCAAAGAATACAAGCAACCACTGGAAAAAGAGAAGAAAATGAAAATTAGTACAGTTAGTCAATATGTTTTGTGGGAAAAGGGACAGTGGAAACATTGTGCACAATTTGCCCTACACTAATCAATTTTCAAAAGGCCAGTACCTCATAAATTGTAATCCTTGGTTACTTAACCAATGAACTTCTCAAATAATTGGTGAACTCTGAGCACTGTAGCCTTATGTGATTGATCTCCTGTAAAACAAATTAGAAAAAGGTAAAATGTGGAATCTGTTGCCTTCTTAGGGTAACAAAATCCCTACCTTGTTTGGTTGCAAACCTAGTTTATATTATTTTACAATGTAGCTTCCACAGAAAATATCAAATGAAACAAGTTGATATTGCACTGACATGGAGATGTTGGCTAGTTCATCTCTTAACTGCCCTATAAGGATAGCCAGGCTTGTTACGTCTGCCTTTCACAGCAGACAAGGTTACTTCTCTGTGCATTATATGATATAAAGAGTAGGCATGCACTGTACACAGAAGGAAGCATGTTAATTACAACTGCTTGCAAAATATGCTTGATGTCATTCATGTTGTGTGGCTACGATTCTAGTGTGGTGCCACACTTCATTAAAGCTCATAATTGGAATCAATATAATATCTCTTCTCGCAAATGAGATCTTGAGATATCTGTAGCATAATGTTAGGTTTCACTTCCAACTTTTAAGCATATGAAGAAGGATGAGTAGTGACATGCATCACTTGTTTGATGTGTTAACACTTTTAAATGTTTTGTGGTTGTCACAAAATTACACTCGCACATGTTTCGTAGAAGCTTATAATGTCTGTACTTTTCATTGATGAGAATGTCAAAATAAAATTGCTTTCATGTTGATGGTAATGAATGTACCTTATGTGTGTTTATAAAACAATTGACATTGTTTCTCCCTCTTAGACCTACCCCTTTTCTTTTCTTTTCCATTTTGCAAAAAAATTTTAGGCATTTCCAGTTATTATTTTAAAGAGCCTCAAAATTCAGGTTGAATGCAGTTGCATACGAGAGCCCAAGTAAGCCTACTCTGTTGAGCTTAACTTGTCTGTTAAGAAAAGTTTGATCTCAACTAATTTTTCTGATAAAATGTTAAGTATAAAAAAGATTAAGAAACAAGATTTTTGGTGGAAATGACCAGCCGAGATCTAACAAATTCTAAAATTGATAGTTATACATTTGTCAAACCAAAGTGTTAAGTTCATAATCATGCCTATCAAAGGTGATTCACAAGCTTAAAAGGGTCCAGCACAGCTTGCACAAACTTTGCTAATTTATCAAATGAAGAGCTTCAAATTGATGCTTTCAATTGTCTAGTATGTTAATGCACTATGTTAATAGACAAAACTCAAACAAGCTGATGTGAAGCCTCGAATGATCATTCCTGAGGAGGATTGGCTTACTATTCAAAATGAAGTTTGCTTCATTGGCTCAGAATTGATTGAGATTTTGATGCATGCTTAGCATTGCAGGTTTATTGAGAAGTTTGGGACTCATATCATTGTTAGTCTGAAAATGGGCGGGAAGGATGTAATATATGTGAAACAACAGCATTCATCAAATCTGCAACCTGCTGATCTACAAACAAGATTGAAGGAGATGGCTGACAAGAGGTTTTCAGATGCCAGTGGACAATATAGCGTGGCTTCTGAGCAGTTCCATAATGACAAGGTTTTGTGGTAAATTGTAGATGCTAGTCTTTTGGTATGGAATTGGAGAGGCTAACTATGTCATTGGTTTTTTGGTTTTCTAACAAATGCATAACTAAAATATACATGTTTTTCCTTGAAAATCTTATCATTGTTACATGCTGGGCACTTGCTACTATAAGTGATGGGTCTGGCCTTTTCATGTTTAGACATGTGAAGTATTCAACCACTCAATAAACTTAATTGAATGTATAAGATTCCTAAGTTTACCCAAATAGTTAGGTTGCTATGACATTTAGGATTGTAGGAACATTTGGGTTTTAGTGGATTGTAGCTTTAAACTCCATTGCACTGTAATCTCCTTGGCCAGTCTGTTTTGTCATGCTTCCACATGTTTCCATGCTTATGAGTATTACTCAGAACAGTAAGCAACTTGTGAGAATGGGATGAGGAAAGCTAGTTTATTTTTGTACACTCTTAACTACCTACTTGTCATCCAATCACCTTTTGCAAGGAAAAACTTTTCATGTAAAATTTAATTGTTTCTAGGCTAGGTGTAAGGGGGAAATGACAAAATGGAAGATTTAACTGTTATCTTTATTGGCATCTCATCTAATGGTTTTTGCTTCAGTTTGAAATCAGGGAGGAGCAAATCTGGTTTGCCGATTCCATTTCAGCTGCTTCCTCTTCTCACAATGAGGTCTGTCGTGTTTAACATTCTTAGGATGTTATTTTTCATCCAGATCTCTTGATGCCTGGCCAAAGTCTAGTACTGGATATTTTTGAAGACTTACCTGAGAATTTCCTTCTCAGAAGCATACAAAATGTGCCTTTTTAACATTTATTTCTGTAATTGCAGGATATTTTAATAATTTTTAAGAGGAGAGGTGGAAGTAATAATGGACTCCTTTCCTATAGTGAGTGGTTGAACACAGTTCAATTTGAGCCTGATGTTATCTCAATGTCCTTTATCCCTATCACCTCTTTGTTGAATGGAGTCCCAGGAAATGGATTCTTGAGCCACGCCATAAATCTGTACTTAAGATGTAAGTGAAATTTGTTGTTCATTTTGGAAATTTTATGAGATTCTGTTGTCCTTAATGCTATTTGTAATTTGAGTTGTGTCCCAAATTCTGAAAACATCATCTCATGCATATGCTCTGCTCTTTTATTCTTTTTGGAGTATGTGAATTCAGTTCAACTAGCAAAAGTCCCATACTAGTTTGAATTGGCTATATGGATTATCTGGCTCTATTCTGCAGCTATCTTTGTGGTTGTTTCCCCCTTTTTTTGGGTAACATTATGATCCACATAATAAAAGTTTTGAATGACTTCTTACTCACTGTCAAATTGTTGCAACCCTCCTTTTGATGCTTAATATTTTTTGAAAAATTTCCTCCCGGTATTTGTTTTCCAGATGTCCTTCATCTCAATCTATTGCTTTCTTTCACTCTTGTGCTGCAAGTTACATCTAGATTGTTTGGAAATAACTTTCATTCTCTGGCTTATGCCTTTCAGATAAGCCCCCAATTGAAGAGCTTCAACAGTTTTTGGAATTTCAGCTCCCCAGGCAGTGGGCACCTGTGTTCAGCGAGCTTCCCTTGGGTCCTCAAAGAAGGCAACAAAACAAAGCATCCCTGCAGTTCAGTCTCATGGGGCCTAAGCTGTTTGTCAACACTACTCCGGTAAAGCTTCTTATCTTCTCAAATTTGCTATTTTTTCTACCATAATATTTTAGGCACAAGTATCCTTCAACCGGTGGGGACATCATATTGTGTTGTACTGTGGTTTTGTCAATAAGAAATCTTGAAGTAGTTACATCTGCCGGGTTCATTAAATGTTACGCTATTACAGTGACTGACATGGCTGCTAGATGGCAGCGATTGTGTACAGTCTACATGATTATTTGAAGCTGGTTTAGGTACAGTTTGCCAGTGGCATAATGTGTAGGCAAAATCCCCTAGGTGACACACTAATGAGTGATACTAACAGGTTTTTAAAAGATCTGTTATATTCAATGATGCCATAGCTAGGTAGTATTAATGGGTCGATTGAAAAAATGCCTTTTTTTTGTTGTTTTGTTGCGCTTGGTATAGCCATCAAATGTTCCATTTCTGGTCTGCTCAGGTTATGACATGTCAAAGTCGATGTAACTCCCAAATTCCCTCTACAATGATCTTTCCAATTGTACTGTATGTCCAAGTTTCCCTGACAACCTTCAGGTTGTTTGATTTGACCATCCCTGAAAACACAGAAGTCATTTCACCAGTGAACTGGTCTTGATATTTCACCTGCCGTTTTGGACACTGAAGAGAGAAGTGGCCAAAAATTTGGGCCATTCATCTTCTTTTTTCAAATATGACAAGTTATTATTTTAGATTCAGCAGTATTGTAAATTTCAGTTAAGTCATGCCAAGGACTCTCAAATTAAAAGGATCAGTTATGGACTTAATTTCTTTTGGTTGACTTATGTCTTAGAAATTTTACAACAGGTTGATGTGGGTAAGAGGCCAGTGACCGGCCTTAGGCTTTATCTAGAAGGTAAAAGAAGCAATCGCTTAGCCGTACACTTGCAGCATCTTTCTTCTCTTCCAAAAATCTTTCAACTTGAAGAGGATCCACTTTCTACTTTCCATCAAGGTTCCAGCAGTCGCAAATACTTTGAGAAAGTTCGGTGGAAGCATTTTTCTCATGTCTGCACGGCACCTGTTGAGTCCGATGATGAGCTCTCAATAGTAACTGGTGCACAGTTGCTCGTCGAGAATTCTGGGTTTAGAAACATTCTGTTTCTACGACTCTGCTTCTCAACTGTTTCAGGTACTACACTTGTGAAGCAGCCAGAGTGGGAGGGGTCGCCTGGGCTGGCACCAAAATCTGGTCTTATTTCAACTTTAATCAGCCATCACTTCTCATCAGTTCAGAAGCCACCTCCACGGCCAGCCGATGTGAACATAAATTCAGCTGTATATCCGGGGGGCCCCCCAGTGCCCGTTCAAGCTCCTAAGCTTCTGAAGTTTGTTGACACAACGGAGATGACGAGAGGACCACAAAATGCTCCTGGCTATTGGGCTGTTTCTGGGGCAAAGCTGGTTGTTGAGAAGGGGAGGATTTCTCTCCGGGTTAAGTATTCCTTACTAGCAGTTGTATTATCAGATGAAGATGTGGGAGCGGATCATTAACGTAATTTTTGCTCGCACACCTCATTTTCCCTTGGAAAAGAGCGAACACGTGGAAGTAAAATGACAAATTAGAAAGGAGTAAAACGAGCAAAAAATGTTGGTGGGTATTTATTTTGTGAATGGAAGGTGGGAGAGCGGCGTTTTGGGAGGTCGTTGGCACATTGCGGTGACATCGTCTCCCCAATTTTTCGGTATGTAACATAGTATTGCCCTTAATCTGGTAAAGAGGGTTTCTTTTCAAATCCTTCTCATGCAAGCTTCCTAATGCACTACCTGTATTTTGCTTGTAGCCACATGCGCACGCACATCCGAAGTGGGTGCCTGTCTTTTTCTCTGAGCAGTAAACTGTCCTCTCATTTTCATTTAATACAAAGGCCGAAAGTGTAGGCAAGTTAACCTACGAGTGCCACAGTCTATGGCATGTGCTGGCCATTTTTGAAATAATAATGAAAAAATTACGTAGAACAGAAGAAATGGTCACATTAAAAAGGATTGGTCGCTATAGCAATTACCTAAAATCAAGCTGATCCAAGTAAATGAATAAATAAATATGGTTGTGCACATGTGGACTGCACAAGAAGCATTTTGAAGGCACAAGCCCTCACAACCACAAGAAAAACCTTAATCAGTTTACACTGACTCAAATGGGAGACTATTCAGCAATCTATCATGAAAATTAACAGCAGGACTACATAGCTAAAAGTTGATCGACCACCTTCAACAGTGCATTTTATCCCCGCTCTCACAGATTCCATAGCTAAAAGTGGCACACTGGACTAGTTCCTGGCATCGCCCGAATAAATACGCCTTTTTTTTTTGTTTTTAACTCAATTCTATTACAAAGTAAAAACTGCAGCTGGAGGCCTCATGTTACCAAATTAACGTTGGAATGAAATAGAATAGGAGCCAGTATTTGGATCTTTGACTGCTTTGAAGTTATCAACGCTCATCCCAAACCTTCCCAGCACTGAATTTCCCATTTCCTTCAGCTTTGCTGCTCCAAAAAACAAAACAAAAAAAAAAAAACAGTACAAAACATCACAATGAAGCATTTGATCCACGATCAAGATCAAGATGGTGTAGGAACAAAATCTTTTTGGATAGATCATTATGCATCTTAAAACTTCCTGGAGAACTATCTTCCTCCCTCTCCCCAGTTGAAAAAAAAAAAAAGAGCCCACAAAAACAGACCAGAAAAAGAAAAATATGAAAGAATAGGTGGTCATATAAGAAACCAAAAGAAGTAACCAACATCCCCAAATGCCCAAATATATTTAACTACTCCAAAATTTAATTTCATTCCCTTTTTTTTTTTCAGGCCATGCTAAGAGAATGACACAAGAATATAAGATTTCATCATATGCAAAGGAATAGAATGCATCAGTGTTAAGTTGATGGATTTTGAAAATAAGTGCTTTTGGAAAGCATAAAATCCAAGGCAACACAAATCCTGTAATTAAACCCTCTACATTATTAGCAGCTCTGAAGGGCGAACATCATGCTATGAATCTAATGTTTCCTTTTAGAAATACATAGAGTTTATGTTCTTAAATAGTTTTAGAGAACAAAAACATATAAAATTAAAATGCTTCAACATCAACACAAACTTGACATTTAGGAATCAAATATGAACAACACTTGAGCTGCAATTATTAACCTTGGTTTGAAAACCCCTAATCATCAGCTAGGACTCAATCCAAAGAGCAAATTGAAACTGGAAAGGAATATCAGGAGAAAAAAAAAAAAAACAAAAGGCATCTCAATGCACAAGGTTCCCATATTTGTGGGGTCAAGACAAAGGGTCAGATGTAGGCAATCTACCCTTATTTTTGCAAAAAGACCATTTCAGTGATTCAAACCCGTAACCACTAGGTCACAATAGAGTAATCTTTAATGTTATGCAGATATGCCCTTCAGTCAGCTAATGCTAGATGAAAATCTGTCTAATCAAGTATGTAAAGTTGACAATTAAGCATATATATCTATCATGTGCCTTGAGCAAATGAGGAAATTCAAATTATGCGGTTTAGAGGTTTCAAATTACAACCCTACCCATTAGCCAAACACCCTCCCCCATTTGAAAAAATTAGGGTTATGGCCTTGTATTTTCCAGCCAAACCATCAAAAGACACATAATAGAACCGCCTGAAAATTTTAGGGTTAGGTTGAAACCAGGTCAACCAATGCATTAGACAATTTTTTTTTCCTGAAAAGAACAAAAGAGGTAAAATGGAAGATTCTAGTATTTGAAAAATAGAAGTAACAAAAGTTTAAAATGGTTTAGGGTTTAGCTTTCACAACCCCAAAGCTGAAAAATGGGCCAACATGAAAATGATCTGAACACAAAACAACCCGACCTGAACAGATAGAACTCTTCCAGTGCACCCCAAAAAGCATAGATGGAATATCCATAAGTGTAGTAATGTTAGAAATAGTCAACAATCACATTGTCTACTTGGGTGATTACAGATTAATTACATGCAATAGAAACCAATAAGTTTTAGTACAGCATACAGATGACTAAGCAAAATATTTAAGTTTTTACAGTATTTGTAAGCCCAGCTGACCCTAATCAATTTTGGGATCAAGGCTTTGTTAAGTTAAGTTGACAGCACTTCACATCACACACACAACAAGAAGATAATTCATGTACATCAAACCAGTGTTTAGAATTGTTGTTTAAGGCAAGCCACACACAGTCAAAGAGCCAGTGAACCCTATTTTGAAACTTTGACAGGCAGTTGAAAACAGTTTACAGACATCAATACAGCATGAACCTTAATTTCATGACTTAGCTCAAATGATGACTCCAACTTAAGCTAACTGTATCATTATATCAAACAAAAAGAAGCAGCCAATGACCCCTTCAAAAAGAGAAAAAAAGCAAATATAATCCACCAATGAAATATTTAGTCACTTTACCAATCATCTCCTCCTTCATTTTTTCTCGCTTTTCTGCAGCCAATGGCTCCAAATGGCGAATGGTTCTGTTAGCTTGGTCATTTGAAGGATCCAACTCCAAGATATTTTTCATATCTATATGCAAAATATAATTTTCTGTTAGGAAGAAAAACTCAAAACATGTACAATCCAGCCTTCATAATAGACACAAATGTACAGATTCATGCACATGCACACAATGAGAATTTGGGCAGAGTAAAAATAGAATATCAGGGAAACATTGATACAATATTCATACCTGACAAATACTCATATTCAATTAAGGTATTATGGTAACAAATAAAGGACATTCATCCTAAATCCAGAGTTAACTTTAAGAACTATTAAACTTATACTTACCAGCAATAGCCTCCTCAAATTGGTCAAGTTTTTCATGAGCTTCTCCCCTTCTAACTAGAGCTTTCATGTATGAAGGATTTAGTTCTAATGCTTTTGTGCATTCCCTGATTGTATCCTTGTATTTTCCCTGATATAAATTAAGACAAGACAAAGAAATATAATTTATCGGTATGTCATTGGAACATCAAATAAAAACTGAAGCCATGTGGACATTTGATTACACCAGAATGAAATACAATGAGACAACAGGTTAGCTTCATTCAGAAAATAAACGGAAATAGGAAGTTTTCTTTTTTCTCACAGCCTGATCACAATAACAAACAAAATGGTAACTAGGACATCTATAAAATTAACAACTCTCATAACACAGAAGCATGTACACAAATAACACAGCATACAATAATCAGCCATCTCAAAGTGAAAATAAAGATTAGCAAATAACACCAATGAAAGCAAGAATAGAGAATTGGCCAACAGTACCCCAATATGTTCTAGGTCTCACAGTGATGCAATGAAACAACCTTTTAAGTGAAGCACATCAATTTGCATGAAAACATAGGTGCTCTATTAACAATAAAATTTCCAACAACTGTTACAAGCACGCACTTTATAAGCAATAGCAATTGAGTGATGCCCAAAATCATAGTTAAGTTATTCTTCGTGCTCTGTATCCATCTAGCTCTACCCTCTTCCCCCTTTCCCCTTCCACCCCAAAACCAAGGGAGAGAGAGAGCCTTCCCCAGTGATCAATCTTATGCTACGCAAGTTCTAGCTTTTGCAATATAACTCTCACTTTCAACTGTCAGAGTAATCGGATGGAAATGCATCAGCAGCTAAAAGTAAGCAACAGTAGTTGCATAGTTATTATTCGGTAACAAATGTTCACCAATGACACATAGAGAGAGAAAGAAAATACCAATTTCAAGAAGCATACAGCACGATTTGCATAACATATGGAATGCAAATCCACAGATGAGGGCATTTCTGGCACAATATGCAAAGCAGTTTCATACTGCAACAATGCCTCCTCGTACTTGCCCTCTCCAAACAGTCTATTGCCTTCCGATTTTGCGTCATTCGCTTGTGTTAAAGCTTCCTGTCCTCAACAAGTCAGCGCATTCACCGTATTAAGTTATGCTGTGACGAGTATAGACATTTAAAAAAAAAAGTACACATACAATCAATTCATGGTTAACTTTCAGCAGTTCCAAGTTCAACCATCAAACGTCATGGAATGCCGTAATACTGAAAGTCAATGAGTCAAAATCATCGAAATCCATGATTGTTGTACTTAAAAATTCGTAACAGTTAGGCTTAAGTAAACAATCTACTCCAAAAGTTCTATAAATTGGCTCGTTACTAAGCTAATTGGAAAAAAATCTATATTTTTAAAAAAGAAAGCTATGAAATTAAACAAGGAAAGAAGAACAAGAAGAAGAAGACCTGCTTAGAAGCGTCATCGTTTAAAGAATCTTGGCATTTAGCTTCTCCAGATGCTGCTGCTGCTGCTTCTTTATGATGTTCAGTGGTGGCGATGGTTCCTTCGTCATCGCTGACTTCCCGTTCGCTTGCCGTTTCGAAACCATCAGAATCAGCGCCGCCGCTACCATTGTCAGTCGGAGGCGGAGGCGGTGGCTGTGAGGGAGAATCAAGCGACGTATTGGATGCCGATGCCTTTGATTTTGGGGGATCACGGGGTGTGCTCTCTTCTTCTGATTGTTCTTGTTCTGTTACCACCACCACCACCATTTTTTTTTTTTTATCTAATTTGGCTTTTGTTTTGCCTTCCACTCCCCTCAAAATACCAATTATCTGCGATTTTTGTCGTAAATTTCCCTTTTTCTTCTACGCTGAGATTTTTCTAAGCCAATACGTCTATGTCTTTTTATGTTTTTTTTTTTTTTTTTGAAGATTCTGGAAGTCTCTCGTCTCCAATACACACCGTTTTGTCCCACTTGTCAGAAGCGTAAAAAATAATAATGATTTTGGCTTATACAGAGAAAAAAAAAAAAAAAGGCCCCCCCCCCGTTGGCCCCCCATTTTGTCACCGTCACCTCCTCCGACCCCCCCCCCCAACAATGGCCACTCACGACCCTCTCCTGTTTTCCTGCCAGCCTAAGATTCACCGCCACAATAGTGACGGCGTCCGGATGCTCCCTTAGCCCCAATTTCACCTGCCTCACCTTCCATCATTCCGTCAAACTTTACGAGTTTCCAAGCGCTTCTACTAGTGCTCTATTTCTCTTTTTATTTTTTTATAAATTTAAAAACTTTTATTGTATTTAAATATGTGGCATGGAACATTCTGCCCAATAAAAAAAATTTGAAAATAATTTCATATCTATTGGCTAAATATTTATGTTTTTAGAGCTTAGTTTATTTTGTTTTAATTATAAATTTTGAAAATTATTTTTATTTTTTCCATTTTCATCATTTAAATTATTTTTGAGTTTGGTTGTAAAACCCAATTAATCTAAATCTTCAAATGACCTTTTTTAGATGACACGTCACATTTTATTTTTTTACCCTTTATTTATTTATTTATTTATTTATTTTGTTATATAAGAATGTTAAGTCATTATTTAAGACTTTTTCATTAACAGTTTTGATGACAAACTAGATTTGCGATCGTATAGGTTGATTTTCTATCCTAAATTATTCTAAAATCCAGCATTAATACGGGTTGCCTTCGGTTTAGTCATTCATTTTACTTTTGTCTGTGTAACTGTTTTGTTGGTCTCATTCGTCGAGGTGTGTCATAAAGTTAAAAATGGGTTCTGCCGCAATGCTGGCTGAGACAGGGCACGTAGCATAGGAGTAGGATGCAATCGGTAGCTTTAATATCGACTTAGATCTGGACAGCATATATGGTAGCAGAGATGTCTTGTGACAACTTGAAAAAAGAGTTTAGCAGGCGAAGATCTACCTCAATACTGCCTAGCGGATGCAAGTTTGCATCCATTTGTCGCTCCTAACTGATCTCCATTGTCAGTTAACTTTCCTTCAACAATACATAAATCAAGCAAATAGCAACATAGTCAATTGCCGATTCCCTTGGGGAGGGGAGGTGGGAGGGATGGTGTGAGAAGTTTACTTCCTCTTGGGATGTTTGCCTGGAGGAGGCTTCAAGATACAATATACATTACTCACAAAATGAGAGCATAGAGCCCACTGATTAAACATTCTGCCTGGCTTTTACGATATAGACAGCTCCCTGTACTCCGAATGCAAGAATAATATGCTACGGGAATACGAGATTATGTTGATGGGAAGGCCAACAGATCCCTTCCCTTGAGCAAGGAAGAGGAGCTGGTTGAGCGATGTAAGTGGGATAGTCCTGTCCAGGCATCACCACCGAAATGTCCGATGCATATGGTATTGGTACCTGCGACCAAATCAGAACTTACGATGCCTTAATCTGAAAAACCATATGAACGCAGCTGAAACAGGTTACAGAACACAAGGAGGTTTTTTTTTGCAGGAGGCTTCTTTATCATGGTCATCTATAAATGAGCTAATCATTGTTTTAGAATCGACAATATTAACAAGTTTAATCCAATGATTAGAGGCTGTGAGCTGACGAGCAAAAGCTTACTAGATCATCATGTAGCGGTCAGCCCAAGGAAGCTTTTGTGTTGTAGTAAAATTAGTTCGTTGTGACCCCAATGTCATAGATTCAAGTTGCGGGATAGTGTTTCTTTTTACGAAAACAAGAGTAAGGTTGAGGCCTCTCTATTTTGTGGGAGTGAGGTGAGATTTTAACCCACAACCCAAGAACTCCTGTGGCCGAGCAATCTAAGCCTTGTTGGCCGAGTCATTATGTTTTTAATTACACTTAAAAGTTAGCAAATCAGTAAACAAATGCTCGATCAAGTAAATATTCAAGCATTATGTCAAGTCATTATGCTAATCAGTAAAGTCTTGTGGCAAATTATTATCCTATGCCTTGTTGGTTAGTTATTTTGTTTTTAGTTACACTTAAGTTAGCAAATCAGTAAATATATGCTCGATCAAGTGAACATTCAAGCATTTGAGGGATCAAGAAATGAAGGACTTACTGTTTGTGGATTTCCAAGTTTGTCTACTGGTCCTGATTCTGCAGGAGCATTGATCATCCTCTGAGGTAAAGAAAAAGAAGGGTTTGGCCTAAACAGATGTTCAAAGATTGCCATGATCAGAAACATTGATATTAGTATAGCAGTTGCAACGAAGCCAAAGGAAATGGCATTCACAGATGTTCCAAAACTTCTCCATGGACTATCCAGATTGACAACTCCTGATTGAGATGGGGCGGGGTCTGAACTTGTGTACCTGTCCCACGGATTTGATCTCTCATTTCGGAGCTCACTCATAGGGCTTTATCTTTAACTTTGCCCTTTATCTTTCTCCTTTTTGTTTTTTTTTTTTTTTATGGAACTTCTTCTGGTGTTTCTGTTCCAGCCAAATATCTTATTGTTCTCAAGGGCCAAAGATACACTTAAAGTATGAACAGCCTATGCAACTATATGTTCAATAGTAGTTTCCTAAGAGCAACTGCCTTTGCTCCATGCAATCGGTCATTAAACCTGAAATCAGTCAACGTGGAAACTACCGTCAACATTTTGTAAATGTTTCAGCGGAGTAGCATTTCATAAAGCCATGTAGAACAACAATCGGTAAACATCCAGAGAGAATTTCAGACATCTGCACAGAATCACAATGAAATCCGGATGAGGCAAACTCACGGAACCTCAAAGGGATGCAGTGATAAATAAAAGTGATTATTTCGAACATCCATTGGAAAAGAAATTCTTGTCAACATAGTTATAATTTCATCTTTTATTGCATAGAAACATTAGCAATTAGAAAACCCTTGTTTGAAGTTTTCAATTTATGGGGTGGGCAAGGGATTAGACTATGCCTTGAGTGGAAGAAAAAGGGAAGAACTGGGGAAGAGACTTCAACTTAGCAGAGTTAGGGTATCATGCAGATGATTTACTGATGCATGGAAAAGTGCGCGTGTGTTCATCATTTAAAGATTTATGGCAATCCAAAAGAAATTGATACAACATTACATCTTCAGTTTCTAGAGCATTAGTCTCTAAAAGGTGAGCCTAAAACCATGAAAGGGCAACCTGCAGACATTCATCAAACTGCAGAAAGGTAGAGCATCCATCTAATAACACATAGCTACTTATCAATCCACTAACGGATCGATGAAGATCTGGCTCTGCTACAATAATGGTAAATATGCCGCTTTGTATTTCAGACAGGTAAGATTGAGATAGGTAAATGCCCCATTGTGAATTTAACTGATGATGAAACTTGAAACTCAGAACATGACTGTAATTTTCAGACCCTCAATTTACAAAGGCATGACATACTTACTGGAAAACTAGAGAGGGATTAGAGACACAAACATGATTCTCTTCTTGAACTAATTGTAAAACAACTTTAAGTCCTGCATGCTGATCGTAGCTATCTATCTATATATTATATGTATATGTATATGGCGCAGATAGACTCACCTTATTATTGGGAGGAGTCGGTAGGCATTTTGTTTTGGTCCTCAGAAGCAGAAACACACATTATCTTAGTGTTGAGATCCTACAGCTTAGGTGCCATGGAAAAACAAGACACCCACACTTCTCGATGAATAATATAAACCATATCGCTTAGCCTAGGTAGCTTTGTACCCCAATAGTAAATGTAAAGACAAAGTAACATGATAATCCCTAGTAGTACAATTTTGCTTTTTCATGTCTTAATGTTCATGATCCTGATGCCTTACTTATCGGATACTATTCCTTGTCTCAAGAAACATACATAAAGGAATCAAAAGAATGGGCCTTCATGTCTAGGAAGCTAAAAACAAGAGTGGCCAGCTAGTACTTTAAAAAGTTGTCACCTTTATGTGCTGAATTATAGTTGGCTTGCTGTTTCTTAGTCCTAATCATACCCATTAACTTAGATTAACCAATTTGATTTTTGATAAGATGGGGCAGAGTTTATGATTTATCTGCCATTCCCATAATCATGAGCCAACACCAGGTCACCGACCATTGATCAGATTTTCACATGACAGATGATTATAACTATCATCAAAAACTAAAACATATTGTACCAAGGAGGGAAACCCACGGGCTGGCAGGAAAGGTCAATGTTGACATGAATTACTTGTTGCGGAATCCGATGATTACCTACAGGATTAAAGGGTCAATGTCTGCTTGATGGCATTAATACCTAATCCAACTCAGTTCCAGCATAAGCACATAAGCATTTTAGATGCAATCATGGAAGGGAAGCAATATCTTACATAATCTCCCCACTAAGTAAAAGGAAGAAAAAGACAAAAATAAAAAAAGGGGAAAGCTGCTAGAGAATAAATAAAATAAGATGACCGAAGGCTGCTACAAGTGATGTATGAATAATTTGATTTTAAATGGCTTTCTTATTCAATAGGCATGCGGACACAAGCCAAATATGAAAACTGAATTCCAAGGTACAAATTATTCTACCAAAAAATAAAATAAAATTTAAAAACCGTATACGGAGAGAGAAGTAATGTTTGATGGGTTAATGCTGTACCAAAATTGCCATGATTCGAGAGAAGAAAGGGGTCGCTGTGCAGCAAAAGAGACCAAAAGCTAATAATTGATGGGCAGTGTAGACCATATTTATTCTTCACAGTTCTTTCAAAATTAAACGACAAACTTCTGAGAGCGACACATCACTTTTATCAGAAACGCTAAAGCCAATAGCTGCATCATTTACATAATCCAATTTTCAACCGTAATTAATTAAGCTTCGTATCACATGTGCGGGCCTTAACCGCCTAAAAGGTCACATATTCCAGTCATAAAAACAGTTTTTCCATTACATACTTTATGCATCATTCTATCCGGTTCACACCCATTAACTAAAGAGAGGTTGCCATTAACAAAAAAGAAAAAAAGAAGAGTACTTTGGTACAAAAACACGAAATAGTTCATCAAAAAAGTATTGCAGCGATAATTACAACAGAAATATGAAAAGAACCAAAAGAGATAAGGAGGCTGTTTTACATGCAGGACATTGAGTGAAGCACCTTTGTCAACTAGACAATCACCTTGTCCGAGAATGATATTAAAGGTTATCTAGATCTATCCCATTAAAATCCTCAAAATTTTAAAAAGCACATCATTCCTTTGATGTTACAAACCTTTGGAAATATACCCTTTTTATATAATTAAATAATATTTAATTCTAAAATTTAACTCATAATTTAATCTAATTACTATAATGCGTCGTACACTTAAAAATCTAAAAAGGAAAAGAAAAAAAAAAGATACATGTGCATGTAGGCCAAATCTTTGTTATCATCCAAATTAATTAACTTTTGGATACATTTTTTAGTGTTTTATGACTCAAGAAAAAACACTTTCGAATGAAGGTATGTCTAGATGCACAAAATTGCGTCCAAGTTATGGGACTTCAGTTTTGTTGTTGTTGTTTTTTTTTTTTTTTCTCAAAGGAAAAGGTAAATTGATGAATTCATTTTGTTTCTAAGTGGCCTCTCTTGTATTTAACTCAGGATATCCCATCATATAATAAGCACAGTCAACAAATCACACAATAGACCAAATTTACACAATAATTTTTCATCCAATCAATTTAGTTTATGTATGATATAATAAATTAAATTTACTTAATAATTTATCCTGAGAGAAGACTGAGATATCCATAAAAAATAATAAATAAATAAAACATGCGTTCAAAAAAAATTTATCCTTCTCTTTTCTTTAAACAATTTGATAGGATTGTAACCAAGAGTTGTACAAACTTTCTCGCATTAAAAGGCGACCATAGACGAAGATCACTGCGTCCCATTTCCATGCAAGACATTTTAGAAAAGAGAAGGGGTCCCGTGACATGAAATCACTTTAATGCAGGCGTTGAAAATGGATTTCAGCGTTTATCTCTCCGTCCTTTGTGTTCCTTTTCAACCCATAGCCTCCCAACATAAGCCGTTCTTTTTGCTTTTCCAAAAATTAACCGCAAGAGGACGATAACGTAGTAGACGTTTGATTTGATTGGGCGTATTGAAATGGCGTTCAAGGATTCATTAGAGCCTAGTAAAATTTTGAAGTATGATAAGGTTATTAGGACAGTAAAAATTTTATTTTAAATTTTTTTTATTACATGCACATATAAATATTTTTGTAAAAATATCTATAAATTTAATTGTAATTATTAAATTAAATAAATTTAAATCATTCATATAAGAGATAAAATTATATACAAAAAAAATTAGTCTCAAGAGTTAAAGCTCGTCACAGAATTATTTTTTTTTTCAAAAAAATTAACTTATTAAACAATGTTTACGTTTATAAGATCCAAATACTTTCTTTTCATTTTCGACGTGAAATTCTGTCATATTTTTTCTTACTGAATCCTTCGACATTTTCATCATAGACTGGAGTCCCCCTGTTTACTCCCAGGCCTAGAGCGCTTGTCAGCAGACATCAAATTCAGGACGTGTCAGCTCTAATACCACTTGTCACGGTACCACTACCTTCTCCCCAAAAGACTAACCTATTAAGGTGTGCAGTATACACATTTATAAGGTCCAAGGACCCTCTTCTCCTTTCTGATGTGAGATTCCGTCACATTACATTCAATTTACTTGAACTTTTTTCTTATCATTCTCTTTTATGTTTTATGTGATGCTCTACTTTCTTTTCACTATCTTAGGGGGAAGGTTGACTTGGCTTTTACGAAGGCGTAGGGAAAGCTAAGTGTCGCACGGTTGTGAGCAAAAACTAGTACATTCGTGACAATTAGTATTAGAGTCAGGTTGTGAGGCATAATGTCGAGCACATAGAGAATAATGTGGCAAGGGAGCACTAAATGATAGAGAGGGGACGTGATCCCTCTCCCACTTAAGGTAGGAACAAGAAGGAGCGTGGATGCAGCAAGACTCATTTTACCACAACTCTTGCCAGAGAAGTCCAACATCCTTAAACAAATAATGTCTGAGATAAGAGTACGTATTGAACATATTGAACCTAATTTTGAGACTTTGGAGTCTCACACATTGGAAAAGCTTGAAAGGTTAAAGGGGACACCTAAAAGTATCTTTCCAATAATAAATAGTGTTATGAGAGTGAACAAGTTTTCAAAGTGATAGTCATGCAAACCGTCAAAAGCTTGCAAACTCAAGTAACCTTTTTAGAAACCATTTTGGAGGAGATGTGCCGAGACATAGCCATATGCAAGAGGGTTATGGCTAATGATGATGGCTCAAAGGGAGCTTTTAAGGTGGAGGCTCCCAAGCCTAAAGAGTTCTCAAGCAAGAGAGATGCCTAGGAGGTAGAGAATTTCCTTTGGCAAATAAAGAGATTTTTTATGTGTCTAAAGATGCTAGACTAGTGAGACAAAGTGAACATAACGACCTTTTACCTTGCGGATACCATAACTTTATAGTGGCAGAGGAATCATATGGATATGCAAAAAGGCCTTTGTACCATAGAGACATGGGAGGACTTTAAAAGGGAACTTAAGAGGCAGTTCTTCCCTAAGAATGTGGTATATGAGGCAGGGAGCTGAGACACAAGTCCTCTATCTTTAACTATGTTAGGAATTTCACAACGTTGTTGTTGAAAATACCTAACTTAGGGGCGAAAGATGCATTATTCTACTTTGTGGATGGATTCTAAAATTGGGCCAAGCAAAAATTTAGCAGCAATGGGCGAAAGATGTTGATAAGGCCATTGCAATTACGGAGTCTCTCACTGAGTATCAAAGGAGTGAGTTTTCTAAAAATAAAGGCTTCAAGAGTAACTCCAACAAAGGTAAGGGAGAAAGTGACAGAGGCCAAAGAAGCCACAACTCGTCTACTAGAAAGGACTATGAGGAGAAGAAACAATCATTCATGCCAAAAGGAGGGTGTTTCGTATGCAAGAGGCCACACCTTATGAAAAATTACCCAAAACTTGGTTTATTGACAGCCATGATTAAGCAACAAGAGGTACAGCCAATTGATGAGTGTGTAGGGTATATTGGTCTCAAGATCATGCTTGGTATGAACTTCCTTCATAAGGTACAAATTGTTCCTATGCCTTACCTAAATTTTGTGTGTGTGCTTGAAAAAGAGGCTTCATGCATAGTTCCTACCATCTTAAAACTGAAAAATAAAAAGGCCCTATCAGTAATACAAGTAATGAAGGGCTTTAAGTGAGGGGAAATGACCTATTTAGCAACAATAATGATTGATGACCCCTCTAGCCCTCAAGAGTAGACTTACCCTAAAAGATTAGAAATGTTCTTGAGGAAAATAAGGATGTGATGCCCCCTGAGTTGCCTAAACGACTTCCACTAAGGAGGAAGGTAGATTACAAAATAGAATTGGAATTGAGATTTAAGCCATCTGCTATAACCATTTATCACATGTCGCCTATAAAACTTGAAGAGTTAAGAAGGTAGCTAACTAGTTTACTTGATGCGGGTCAAATTGGACTTTCAAAAGCTCCCTACAGGCCCCAGTTCTGTTCCAAAGGAAACACGATGGTTCCTTACAGTTATGTATCGATTATTAAGTATTCAACAAGATTACGATAAAGAATCAGTATCTCCTTCCTCTCATTCCTAATTTGTTTGATAGATTAGGGTGAGCCAAGTGGATTACAAAGGTGGACTTGCATTCTAGATATTATCAAGTTCATATCACCAAAGGAGATGAGGGAAAAACCACCTGTGTTACCTGCTATGGTTCCTTTGAGTGGTTGGTGATGCCTTTTGGGTTAACCAATGCCTTTTCCACTTTTTCCACACTTATGAACTAAATCTTTTAGCCATTCTTAGACCAATTTGTAGTGGTCTACTTGGACGACATCCTTATTTACAGCGAAACTCTTAAAGTCTATGTAGATCACTTACAAACTGTGTTCAGGCTTTTGTGGGACAATGAGTTTTACATAAAAAAGGAGAAGTGTACTTTTGAAGCACGGGAAGTACACTTTCATGGTTATATGGTGGGGAATAGATGAATTCAAATGTATGAGGAGAAAGTGTGGGCCATCCAAGATTAAAAACTGCCAAAGAATGTGTCGCAATTGCAATCATTTCTTGGTCTAACCAACTACTATATACGGTTCGTTGATGGATACTTAACACGTACGATTGCCCTAACTAACTTGTTAAAGAAGAGCCAGTCATGCGAATGGATAAGTTAACAGCAAATGACCTTTGAAAGGTTAAAGGTTACAATAAGTAAAAAGTCTGTCCTTGTTCTCCTTAACTTTACAAAGGTGTTTGAAGTCCACACTAATACTTTTGACTTTGCTATAGAAGGGGTTCTAATGCAAGAAGGGCATCTCATGACTTATGAGAGTAGGAAATTAAATGACACTAAATGAAAGTACACAGTGTAAGAGAGGGAGATGACCGCCATTGTGCATTGTCTCTGTACTTGGTGTCATTGTCTATTGGGTTCTTGATTTGCGATTAAGACAGATATTGTGACCATTAGCTACTTCCAAACCCAAAGAAGCTGACCCTGAAGCAAGTTAGGTGATAAGATTATTTGGTTGAGTTTGACTATACGTTGGAATATAACTCAGGCAAAGCCAATGTAGTCGCTGATGCTCTAAGTTACAAAGCAAAATTAGCGACTATCTCTCAAGTAAAAGGAGATATCAAAGACCTAATTCGAGAAGGACTTAAGCATGATCTCATAGTTAGATAAATTACCAACCTTGTTATTAAAAGAGGGACAAAATGGTTTTATGTTGAAGATGACCTAATTTGTACTAGAGGTAGGCAACACTATGTGCCTAAGTAGGGGAATATAGGACGTTCCCTCATTAAAGAGTGTCATGATACCAAATAGGGGGGTTACCCAGGCATGAAGAGGACGTAGGCATTGTTAGAGGTAACATACTATTAGCTTTAGTTGAAGGATGAGGTTGAGATGTATGTTAGAACTTGTCTTGTGTGCCAACAAGACAAAGTTAACCATCAATTACTTGGAGGCTTACAAGAGTTCTTACCAATACCTTAAAGGCCTTAGGTCAAGGTTGATCATAGTGGTCGTGGATCACTTTTCAAAGTACAAGACTTTCATCTTAGCCCCAACTAATTGTATAGCCGAAGAGGTAGCATAGTTATTCTTTAAAAATGTGGTAAAGTATTAGGGGTTGCCACACCATATCATAACTGATTGTGATCCTCGTTTCACTGGTCGATTGTGGGATGAGTTGTTCAAACTCTTGGGGATTGAGTTGCATTTCTCTACAGGTTTTCACCCTCAAATCGACGACCAAATTGAGAGGGTGAATGCTCTTTTGGAGTGTTGTCTTAGGCACTTTGTAAGTGCTAACCAACGCGATTGGGAAAAACTCCTAGATGTGACTCAGTTTTCTTACAATTTACAAAAGAGTATGGCAATAAGGAGGAGTCCTTTTGAGTTGGCAACTGGGCAACAACATTTAACACCCTATAGCGTGGATGCAAATTCATCAACCAGAAGCCTAAAAGCCCTAAAAATGGCCAGGTCATGGAAGGAGCAAGCCAACATAGCCCGTTCCTACCTTGACAAAGCAGCTAAGAAGATAAAGAAATAGGCAGGCAAGAAAAGGTGACGAGTCGAATTTGCTATTAGAGATATGTTAATGGTCAAAATCTTGCCCTAACAATTCAAAACTTTTTGTTTTATCTATAAGGGATTGCCTGAGAGTGAAGCAACTTATAAAAGCAAAGAAGATATGTGGCAATTTCAACAACTTTAAGAATACGAGTACTTGATGAAGGTGTCAAAAAAATTAGGTGAGGGAGAGTGAAACACCCTAGAAGGTTCTAGAGAAGCCTAGTAAAATCTTAAAGGATAAAAAAGCTATTATGACCTTAGAACATTCCACCTTATTCTAAAATTCTCTTAATTATGTAGACTTGTAAAGATCTTTGTAGAATTCTTTAGAACCTTGATTGTAACCATTAGATTAGATGAATCTTAGTCATTTATTTAGGAGGTAAGATTATATATAAAGGGGATTAGCCTTAAGGGTGAAAGACATCTAATTTACTTATACTCTCTCTCAGATATAATATAATATTTCTTTTTTCTCATCATTCTCTCTTATATTTTCTGTGGTGCTTTACTATCTCTTCACTGTCCTAGGGGGAAGGTTGACTTAACTTTTACGAAGGGTGTAGGGAAAGTTAAGTGCCGCACAGTTGTGAGCAAAAACTAGTACGTCTGTGACAGTATAGTGGGAATAGGCAGTAGTAACTAACTAGAGAAATAATTACGTAAGAGTACAATAGTTTAATTGCTAAAAGAATTTTAAAAAATGCAATCATTTTATTTAGACAAAAAAAATTATTTATCTTGGCCAAAAAAATTCCCAAGTGGTAATCCTGTCTTTTCTTTTTACATTTTCAACTTTTTCTTTGTCTGTTGTTTGTTTTAATAAAAGTTTCAATTCTTCGTTTTCATACATTAAACCTAAGCTTTTCTCCTTCGCAAACTTTTTGGTTATGTAAATGAAATATAAGTTTTTAAAATACTTAAATATAATTATCAAATTTGTTATATATTTTTAATAAAAAATTTGTATACTTATATTTTTTTAACTTGTTATATATTATAATAAAAGTTTTTTATATAATAAAAACACATCCCATATTTTAATAAAAGTATTGTGTATAATTTTAAAATTTGCTTCATATCACTAAAAATTGATAATAATTTTATTGAGTCCTTACTTAATGTGTATCAAAATATTAGATTTAAATATAATATGATAAATAAAAATTATATTTAATTATAATGCAAACATATATGTCATATATCCAAAGAAAGGATTAGTAAAATTAATAAATAATAAGATTTTATTAAATCTAAACTTTATTAATTTTAGAACATGTGTTGATTAAATTAAGGATAAGTAAACTAAACATAATAAGAAAATAGCCACAAGAAGCACTTAGCTTCTTAAGATTATACACATTGATATTTATAGACCCTTTGACACTTTAGTCCTTAATAAAGAACAATACTTCATTACCTTTATAAATAATTTTTCACATCATTATTACATTTATTTGTTTCATAAAAAATATCAAGCATTAGATGTCTTTGAAATATACATAAAGGAAGTTGAAAAGTAATTAGGTAAAAATCATAAGAATTGATAATAGTAGTGAATATTATGGTAAATATAATGAGTAAAGATAACGTCTAGGTCCATTCACAAAATTACTTAAATGTCATGGCATAAGTGTATACTATGACAGGCACACCTTAATAAAATAATGTACTAGAAATGTATAATTAGACATTAATAAATATAGTTAGGAGCATGATGAGTAACTTCTCTTACCAAAATCTCTATGGATGTATATGATAAAAATCACAAATTATTTGTTAAATAAGATTCCTAGTAAGATAATTCAAAGTAATTTTATTGAACTATATATAAAAAGGAAACCTAGTTTACGACATCTACATATTTGAGGTTGTTTAATACAAGCAAAAATTTGTAATCTATATAAAAACAAATTATTCTTTTAAATGATTAGTGGTTACTTTATTTGTTACTCAAATAGGTTTAAAGAGTATATATATTATTGCTCAAAACATAGTTCAAAAATTATAAAAATTGGTAATATAAGATTTATTGAGAATGGTGAAATTAGTAGGAATAATGAATATTAAAAGGTGGACATATAAGAAATTAGGGTAAATATTCCTTTACCTGTATCAATCCCTTTATCCACCACTATATTTAATGTTGTTATAGAAGTTAAAGAACATTTGAATGAAGAGATATTCCTAAAGGATCTTACTCATAATTAAACGATGAACCACAACTAGTATTAAGAAGATCTTAGAGAGAAAGAAATCAATTATTTTCAATGATTATGTGATTTATTTACACAAGTCAAAATTTGATATTA
>JAHLGO010000436.1:3766800-3807415 GCA_020615895.1 Ceriops decandra
CATGTAGGATTATGCGAACGTTGGGAAAATCCAATGAAGAGAATCTTTGCATTTGTGTGTGCATTACTAAGGACTTGTTTTAGTTTACCTGCTGTTGATTATTGTTATGATTATTATTATTATTATTATTATTATTTATTGATTGTTAATTGTTGTTGTTGATGAATAAAATAAATTTAAATGCTTAATTGGGATAATATTGCCTATCATTATTAAATATTAAAATTACAATTTAAAACATTTTGTTTCCAAATTGAGAATTATTTTTAATTAGAATCAAGTTTTTATTTATAGATAAGAGCTAAACTTTGATTGGCATGAAAATTGAGTTCCTCCTCTTATCAATAATTTTATTTTTTAATCCTAAATTTTATTTTCCATAAACAAAAGATTTATTTGCAAACTTTACTAACATGGCAAGTTGTTAATAATATGGATTATATGGTACATCTTCGCTCTTCAAAAATTGATTTGTATTACAAGAATTTAGAGTATTTTTTTTTTGGGCCCTGTTGAATCATGAGTTCACATCATTTAGGCTAGTTTATGTAATTATAATAATATCATTAATGGTGTTTTGATTGTATATTAATCATCAGTTGCTAATATTATCAAAAAAATAGTTTAGAGATATATATATTAATTACCAAGTTACTTATCAAAACGTTTATCAGCAAGTAACAATACTTTAAAAAAAAAAAAAGTTAATCAAATCTTAACAGCTGACTGTTTCAAAGTTGAATGGCAACAGTAACCTTAGTATTTTTGGGAAATGCTGAAGATCTAAACAAATAAGGATTAAATTCTGCAGATTAAAATGGTTTCAAATGACTATTGCCTGCACTTTTTGACCATTTCATGTACCCTGAGACCACTAAGCTGGAAAATGTAGAATAAATTTTAGTATGCAACATGATCCCCAAAAGTGATCATAGTCATGGGAACGTTGACAATGCATGAAATGTTTAAGAAACAAAGATCTACGAAAGCCAAGTAGAGTACAAAAATTTTGCAGATTAATGAATGATGATGTATGATATGATGGTATTCTAAATTTATTCATGTATTTATGACATATATCATATACTTTTTATTATTTTATATTTATGTACACATTGTTATTTTAAAATTAATAAAAAATTCTTATAAGACATTATTGTGGATGATTATTATATATATATCTTACGAATTTTGCACAGTAAATTATACGTATTGTAGTATATAAAAAAATGTTATGAATCAATAAGGTATAATCATTGTAATTTATACTAAATAATTTATCATATTATATTATTATAATATAATCACAAAAAATACTTATTTTTCTCATTTGCATTTAATAATTAATGTAATAGATTTTAATTAGTCAAGTGAAAAAATATTAGAATAATCCTGAATAATTTTTTTAAAATTCAATCATAACATGACTTAATTAATGAAAAAAATTATATATTATATTGTTAATTAAAAATTATATCGAAAACTACTGAACTACTAAAATTCAAAAATTCTCCAAAGTGAGGGGGAGACCCAGAGTTTATGGGTTGGATGGCTTCTGGGGTTTGCTCTCTGGTCTACTAGATGTGCTCAAATTTGAAGACAAGCACAAAGATTGACCCGAAGAACAAAAAAAAAAAAAAAAAAACTCCCCATTCTCCTCACCCAGTTTCTCACACCTCTCTCAATATCTCTTTCTTAATTTCTTTCTCTCTCTAAAAAGCATTCTTTTTCAATTGTTAATTTTGCAATTGATTACTTTCTTTAGTCGCTTATAACTTTTCTTCTTTTTTTTTTCCTACAAAAAAATAATTTTAAAAAAGGGAAAAATTTTGAATTGAACCAAAATAAAAGTTTAAAACTAAACCGAACCAAAATTGAATTGAAATTGTCGATTGACCAGACCAGATTCAAACCAAACTACCTTCATACCGTTTGGTTTCGGTTTTCTGTACTTTTGGAACCAAAATGGACGGTTCAAAACCAACTAGATTGAAGTCATGTCTACTTATAATCATATGAGCAATGCTTATTTCATTGATGCTGTTCCCTTTTATCCTAACTTGTGTAGAATTTGAAGTGTACCTCAAAAACATTAGGGAACCAAAAAAAAAAAAAGTCAGCTTGACTTGATGATTAATTTCCAATTATGATATATTTCGTACAATGCAACGAAACATAATTGAAGATAACGCAATTTTCTCAAAATACACACACACACACACACACATAGTAAACATAATTGTCCCAAGAGCTGTAAGAAGAGTTAGATTATTGTCTGAGTTGTGGGGCTACCAATAAAGGTCTTTGAGTCACGAGTATATTTGAACTGTAAGAGATATGAAGATGGATAAAACTTGTTATGTGGTCTGTTTTTTTTTTTTTTTTATAAATATAATTTTAAATTTTAATAATATTAAGTTTTAACAGTTTTCGAATTCTTAAAATTGTAATCAAACTGTGGAATTCAGTTTGCTTGAATTATGAAGCTTATCAAATTTATTTTCGGTAATTTCAGTTTGATTCTGAAAGAGTTGAGCGAATTGAGGGGGTGTATTCACTGTCCGTTTGACTCGCAGAGAAGTTCTATTCACTCTCCGTGTGACTGAGGAGCTAAAAACTAGGGGGAAGTGCTAATCTTACTTCCTGCTACTGGGAGTAGTGGCAGTCTAGTTCAAGGTGGAGTAGTTTGTGCACACTTTGATCGGAGGAGCCACATTCCTTTTGTAGAAAGTGAATTCCACTTCTCTACCAGCTTTTCTTTTCTACTTTCATTTATCATTGTTTTATTTTGTTTTATTTTATTTTATTTTATTTTATTTTAGTGGAGAAGGAGAGTGGTTTGAGTTTATTCATTTGGTATCCTACCGTGTGAAAAGAGTAAATATAGCGGTAGACCAAGTAAAAATATCGGATTTATTTGGAAGATTTGCTAATAAAAATAATAAATTGTCCCAAGAAAAATGTGAATAGTCTATGCTGGCAGGCATAGAAAAGGTTCTGTTCGCAATATTTACTAGAGGCATTCTTTTCATTTTGTTTAAGTCTTCTCTTTTCCCTTTAAAGTTCAAATCTTTCCCCTTTTTTCTTTCTTTCTTTCTTTTTTTTTTTTTTTTTTGTTTTTGGGCCACCTTCCAAGAATACTTTCCTTTGGTTGTCTTTTAAACGAAAATAGGCCAGGCAGGCATCCTTTAAGGAACGCTTCTTGGGGCATGGCCAAGGTTTGTTCAAAGAGTTCGAGCCTGAGGTCCCTATTGCTTGTCTTTCTGTGCTCGTGCTTTAATTTTCCACCATTTTCTCCTACTAGTCAAAGGACAATAGAGTACTTTAAAGCTATCGATATTCATTCTATATGGGATCTTTAATTATTATGTTGTCTCTACACTTCGTACTCACTAACAAGCCAAGAAAGTCATCTGTTGTAAATTTGCAATCTTTCCTTCTTTTTTTTTTTTTTTTTTTGTCTTTCTTCTTCTTTATACCCTTTTATTGATTTGTATTTTGTTACCTTTTGCTTTTCCTTAATCTTTTGTTATATCAATTCAAGAACATCTAATTAACTTTGGCGCGAGGGTGCGTTTACTCTTTTACAATCAAAAAGACATAAATTGAAGTGAAATGTTAGGAGAAGATCATATTCAACGGAACTTGGCACATACCAAGCGGAGGCTTTCCTTCGGGTTAATCATTGCCCTGCCAATCATGAAAGCAATGAACTTTGAAAGTGAAAGATATGTACTTGAGAGTGGTATTTTTTCGGTTTGTTTATATGGATTTTTTCTTTTTCTTTTTTCTGTATTTGAAGCTTTCAAACTGATTCGTGGTGGAAAGCCCAAGTCTAGTTCAAAGTCAAAATCATTCCTCTTCACAGTTTAATTGTATAAATCAAGAGTTGGAGAATGATTGATAGGAACCTAATTAAAAATCATTCCTCTTTACTTTTTTTTTTTTTTTGTGCTTTTGCTCAATTTTTCGTAACAATTCAAACTAGTAGTCACATAAGAACTTATGTTTAAGGTTATGCCAATTAAATATTACAGGACATAAAATAGTGACACTTGGAAGGAACCATAAAAAATATATATTTTTTTTATTTATTATATATTTTTTTTTTTGGGGTGGGGGGGTGGTGGGGTGCAGGATCAAGTGAAAATGTAATCAAGATGAAACATGAGCATGCTTATTAGAACAAAAGCAGAAGAGCGGGGAAAGTGATCCTGTGGGGAGACGAGTGCTTCTATGCGGATAACAGTCTGGGGGGCCCGGTTAGGAGCGGCTGATGTGGAGGCACTTTACTGCCAGGATATTGGACGGTGTCTTTCACGCTCTAGCGACGTGCATATGTCGTGTGTTGTTCTTTGAAAGCACGTTAATTGACACATACTTCCTCAGAAACAACGAGTGTGCGCATGGAACACGCAGTTTGTACAAAGAATAGCAGATTACTGGGCTGTTGCTGTTGTACGTCCTTAGCACTATTCACCTGATCGGGGCATCCTTTGCTTCAGTCCATCAAATAAGTAACGCCAGCAGTTCTCTCGTTTCAGTCGCATTTTCCATCATGGGACTCATAATTGGTTCAGAGGAAGACATAATGACCAACAACATCATGAACTTTTATATCCTGAACGAAGTTCTATCTTTGGGCACAGACCAAGTTTTTGAAATGCGGGTTTCTGCTGACACTATCATTATTGTCATGATATTTCAGTCTTAAGCGCATTTACATTACACGAGACTCGCGCGCTGTCATTACCATAAGAAAATGACTCATCCTTACTGATGTTTTTTTGTTTTTTGGTTTTTTTTTTCTTTTCTCTTTTTAACCAAAGAGGTTGTTTCCGCCAATCATCTCAGTCTGCCAAAGACATGAAAAGAGCGAAGCATGCACAAAGAATGCAGGTTACGAACTCTATGAAATGCTGTTTACAATGGAGCTTCCATTTTTTACGATCTTTAGGTTCCATCCTTTCTCTCTTCTTTTGTTCCTTCAAATTTTCTGTTACAGGTGGGCTACTGAAACAAAAAAAAAAAAAAAAAAAAAAAAAATTTGCTAACAAGGGACTGATTGCTATAAATGATAGAGAATGGATTTGAGAAGTTGTTGCATCGATCTAAAGTATCTTTTAGCAATAGTTATCAAACAAAGATAACGAACCTGGTTCTTCTTCTTTCTGCATGTTATGGTTCCACTATATGATAGAAAGTCAACAATTCTTCATCATCTTTGCTCAATTTTATCTAATGGCTCTTTTTTTTTTTTTTATTCTTCCTCATTTCTCCCTTTTTGGCTTCCATTTATCTATAGCACAGACAAGTTTCTTGAGAATCTTGACAAATCTTATACAGCTCAACACCATCATATTCTGTTGGCAAAAACAAAAAGAAAAATTTGCCACTCTTTGAGGTTCCATTTGTTTCAAGAAAAATATTTTCCCCATGTTTCGTGTTTAGAATCAAACACTCAGTATTGGTTCAATTCTACATTTTCTTTCGTTTGCGAAGTTCCTTGCAGGTCAATCTCGAATTGCTAAATACATTACAAAGTGTGCAAGTCACAACAAGGGGGGAGGAAATGATAAATTGGAGAAGCAAAACTCCCAAAATAGGATACCAAATATGTTAAAATTGATATGCAAACCAGGTTACATTGATGAATCAATCGAGAAACGGACCCATTGTTTTTGGATTGGCATATGCAACCTGTCAATTGCAAAAAGACAAGTGCCGATATGGCAGGCATAAATCGTAGAATCAAGCTCAATTTTTCTCATGTCCTTTGCTTGTGTAGATACAAGACTAAGAAACGTTTCAAGCAATGTTGTGCTACACCAATGCGGCTTCATGCATTTGGACATGAGAGATTAAGACATAAGTGAAGTTGAGAGGTATCCCTCTTGGAATTTAGCCACATAACATAAGACTCCCTAAGTATTCTATCGCCAAGCTAAACATTGATGAGTGACCACAAAAAGGTTTTCAGCCCTTGAGAGAGGCAAGGCACAAGAAAGTGACTCTTCAAAGAGAGGGCAGGCCTGTGTATCAATAAGACAGATAGAGACACCTCAAAAGAGTCCCCTTTTACAGTGAGTCCCTCACCCATGAGAGAATCAACTCTATCAAGCAAAAGTGGAGCCAACCACTATTTTATGACAATGCCCACATGAGAGAAGGAGAGAGAGTAAAGTTCATATTAATACAACAGCACTCTTTCCCATGTATGAGGGGTCATGGATTTTTCTTCCGAAAGGAGACAGAGATAAAGGAAGGTGGTGTTGATTCTGTTGAAGTTAATACAAGAGCTCTCTTTTCCATGTGAAAGAAAGAAGGGGAAGAGGCATGGCCATGGATTTTTCTTTTTACTTTTCTTTGAAATGGAAGATAAAAAGCAGATTATCTCTTGCTTTTTCTTTTCAGCCCTCTCTTTAAGACTATTCCATCTCCTACTAAAGCTTAAATGCACACTAACATATAGAATTGTTGGTCCCAGTAAGGAAGAAGAACGAATAAAGTCGACTTAAAAAAAAAAATGAAAAAGCTTCCACGGGTTCCTTCTTCTATGCAACATATCCATACAATATAATTATAAATTGATCATTCAACAAACATAGTAATGATATATTAATAATCATCATCTTTTACTTCTTACAACCCACTGTTGTTGCGGGCACATGTCTCCAACTCAAGATGAAAAATTTCAAGGCTACTAGGTTATATAAAATTACCCATATGCCTATGTGAGATCAAGGATCTGCATTAAAATACACAAATCGTTCTTCGGTCTCCCTCAAGACCCTGGTGGTCTAATCTGTTGCTGCAGAAGTGTGATGCTGATGGGGTTCATCAATCATACTTTTTAATGGGCCCTCGATGCATCATTTAGATGCGAATGTGCTTTTCCCATGTCGGCCCTGCATAAATTTTAAGTCGTGTAAGATTAAATATCTATACTATTGCTAGTGGAATTGCTCTGGACAAATGATCTCTGACGCAGTTATCTAAAGAGTTGTCAACTGATCCTTGGTCTTCTCTCTTTGCATTTTACGCTACACTACAATGTACCTGCAATTGTAAAAATGATGATGGACAACCTATTGCAGGATGTTTGGGGTCATGCTGCTCGAATTGGTTCTTACTTTTCTTGCATTATACCGCATTTCCCAAGCAAGCATTACTCAAACAGAACCATTCTCTTCACTTTTTAAAATCACAACTGGCAGCTTAAGAATTTAACAAGTGATCGTTGAAACTTATGTTCGAACAGAATGACTAACAAGATTTTGCTTATTTTGGTCTGAAGAGGCCTATGCTACCAGTGATAAACCTTGGCAATAATGTATCGTAGATTTGAGACCGGGAACACCTAAAATAGTGTCAGGCATTAATTGTTTTGCCACAAGCGGCTGGCAATCATATTATGAGGTCACTGTAAAATTCAGGATACATGGTTGTCATTCATCAAAAGCAACAGGACAATGCAGCCAGTTATAAATCGATGAAAGTGCAATTCCATCATCTATCATTCAAAGCAATAAAGAGCATCCTTTGATTAAAGCTAAAGGGTATTTTTGTCACATGAAATAAAGATGAGAGAAAGCAGCGACCTCTTCAACTTTACTTTTTCTCCACCTGAGATCACACTTTAAATTTCTGTTATCCAACGGCTTGATTGTTTTCCTTCTTCATAAACAACATTACCATCCCCTAACACAGTCTAGTTCATCTTGTTCTCTTCTTTCTGTTTTTGCCTTTTCCTTTCTCAACTTTCTTTAAACATAAACTCTAGTCTAGACAGTAGCTCCAGAACAATATCCACCAGGCTATCATCTCTACTTCTCTTCCCTCTCATCGTCTTTAGGAGAAAAGGGCAAAAGTAAAGACATGAACAGAAAAGAGAAGCAAAGGAAAGGAGAGCCATAACTTCTTCCTTCCATATGAAGACTCTTGCTGTGAAGATGTTTGATTCCTTGAGCCCGTACACATTTGAAGTTTCTCAGATTCCTTTCACTTTCCTTTCTTTTGTAGAAACCCCATTATCAGCCAAGTGCTTAAATCCCATTGTTTTTGCATCAAGTCCTCCCAAACACAGTCTCCTTGAGTAAATTCCCAACAAAACATGGTCCTCTTCATCATTTTGACTCTATTCTCTCTTCTAGCTCACTCTTCCTTTGCTTCTTTAGTCAATGATTTTAATGTCTTGGTCACACTTAAACATGGATTTGATTTCCCTGAACCTGCCTTGAGCACGTGGAATTTGTCAAATCCACTCTCACTCTGTTCTTGGGCCGGAATTCATTGCTCTCACAGACGAGTTGCAGCATTGGATTTAACAGATTTGAATCTGCATGGCTCCATTTCACCTCAAATTTCAGGACTTGATCAACTCACCAACTTATCTCTTGCGGGCAACAATTTCACCGGTCCCATAGAGATTGCAGGATTGAGTAATCTTCGATTTCTTAACATCTCAAACAACCAATTCAGTGGGGCCTTGGACTGGAACTATTCTAGCATGGCAAACTTGGAAGTGCTTGATGCTTATAACAATAACTTCACTGCTTCACTTCCACTCGGGATTTTGAGCTTGAAGAAACTCAGGCACTTGGATCTTGGTGGCAACTATTTCTACGGCCAAATTCCTCCAAGCTATGGAGAACTAGTGCTACTGGAGTGCCTTTCGCTCGCAGGAAATGATCTTAGAGGAAATATCCCAGGTGAACTAGGCAATCTCACTAACTTGAGAGAGTTTTACCTGGGGTCTTACAATGTCTTCAAAGGTGGGATTCCAGTAGAGCTCGGCAAATTAGTGAATCTGATTCAAATGGATCTTTCAAGCTGTGAATTAGATGGTCCAATTCCACGCGAGCTAGGGAACTTGAAGCTGCTTGATACTCTGTTCTTGCATATCAATCTCCTTACGGGTGTCATTCCAAAGGAGTTAGGCAACTTAACCAACTTGGTCAGCCTTGACCTCTCTAAAAATGCACTGGTCGGTGAAATTCCATCAGAGTTCATCAATCTAAAGCAACTCAAGCTCTTCAAGCTCTTCATTAATAGGCTACATGGGTCGATTCCAGATTCCATTGCAGACTTACCTAATTTGGAAACATTGGAGCTGTGGACGAACAACTTCACTGGTGTGATTCCCCGGAGACTCGGCCAAAATGGGAAGCTGCAGGTTCTAGATTTGTCCTCAAATAAGCTCACTGGCATGATCCCACGGAACCTATGTTCTTCCAGTCAATTAAGAATCCTAATTCTCATGAAGAATTTTCTCTTTGGCCCAATCCCAGAAGGTCTGGGGACCTGTTACAGTCTCACCAAGTTGAGACTTGGGCAGAACTATTTGAATGGCAGCATTCCAAACGGATTCATTTACTTGCCTGAGCTGAATTTAGCAGAGCTGCAGAATAACTTCCTATCAGGGCCATTACCAGAGAATGGTAATAGCTCATTAAAACCTGCGAAACTCGGCCAGCTGAATTTGTCAAACAATCTCTTTTCAGGTCCGTTGCCATTTTCGCTTTCAAATTTCTCTAGCCTCCAAATTCTTCTGCTTAGTGGAAACCAATTTTCAGATCCAATACCACCCTCCATAGGAGAGCTGCATCAAGTACTAAAGCTTGATCTAAGCAGAAATTCACTTTTAGGTACAATTCCGCCTGAAATAGAAAACTGTTTCCACCTCACCTTCCTTGACATGAGCCAAAACAACCTCTCTGGCTCAATCCCACCAGAGATATCAAACATCCCCATCTTGAACTACCTGAACTTATCAAGAAACCACTTAAGTCAAACCATACCGAAATCCATTGGTTCCATGAAAAGCCTGACCATCGCTGATTTCTCTTTCAATGATTTCTCCGGGAAAATCCCCGAAGCTGGTCCATTCTCGTTCTTCAATGCCTCGTCATTTTCGGGTAATCCTCAACTTTGCGGTTCTCTCCTTAACAACCCCTGCAATTTCACAACCATCACTAACAACACACCAGGAAAAGCGTCGAAGGATTTCAAGCTAATTTTCGCATTAGGCCTTCTGATATGCTCTTTGATATTTGTAATTGCTGGAATTATCAAAGCCAAATCATTCAGGAAAAACAGTTCGGATTCATGGAAGATGACAGCATTCCAGAAAATAGAATTCACAGTTACAGACATCCTGGAATGCGTGAAAGATGGCAATGTGATCGGCAGAGGAGGAGCTGGGATTGTGTACCAAGGGAATATGCCAAGTGGGGTCGAAGTTGCGGTGAAAAAACTATTTGGTTTGGCCACCAGCAGCCACGATCATGGCTTCAGAGCCGAAATCCAGACACTAGGCAACATCAGACACCGAAACATCGTCAGATTGCTGGCATTCTGCTCCAACAAGGACACAAACTTGCTGGTTTACGAGTACATGAGAAATGGAAGCCTTGGGGAGGCATTGCATGGCAAAAAGGGTGCGTTCTTGAGCTGGAACTTGAGGTACAAGATAGCCATGGAAGCTGCAAAAGGCCTATGCTACCTTCACCATGACTGTTCCCCGTTGATTGTTCACCGAGACGTGAAGTCCAACAATATTTTGCTGAATTCAAGCTTCGAAGCACATGTAGCAGATTTCGGGCTAGCCAAATTCTTGTTTGGCGGCGCGTCGCAGTGTATGTCAACGATTGCAGGGTCTTACGGCTACATCGCACCTGGTACGTAGATCCTTATTATTAAAATTATTTCTATCAATTGGTTCTATTTGATTTAATTTAGCTTTTATTTTTTCGGTTATGCTTGCTTGATATTTTAATTTGCTGCTACTTCAAATTTTTAGGTGCAAATTTTCCAGTAGATGTTGATATTTGCTTTTTCTTTAGCAAGTTGGCTGGTTAGTTTGAAGTTATTCTCTGTGCATTGGCAAGCTGTCAAAGTTTATTAGTTGACAGAAGAGGGGATCAACCGAAAAAAACAAAAGAAATGAAGACGGAATTGAGGCAGGAAAGACGCAGTCCAAGAGAAAATGTCACGTCTGACACTAATTATTATGTTTTCTACAATAATTTAATAAAATTACTGAGGTAATTTCAGCATAATTAAGGGTAAACATCCCTAGTCATTAGTCATATTTTTATCCTTTTGATTGTCGGTTTAATGCAATTCTGTCTGAAGTGACGGCTCGAAGATCATCAGTGATTACAGGTGGGTGGGGGACTGAGTTACCGAGAAAACAAAACATGTCAATGGGGTACATAGAATTTTTTGGGTAACCTCACCAGCTCACCAAACACCCACAAAAGTGCACAATGCAAGCAGTTGTTGGGGCCCATTAGAACTCTGGTTTCCGAATCTGAGAGGTCAATCTGACAGTGTGACCCCTCATTTCCTACAGCCCTCACAGTGATGACCTATATGACAGGGCGTTGAGATTAGTGAAAAGCTAACTGACCAATATGCACGCCTATTTTTACACACACCTGCCCTCTTCCTCTCTCTCCATCTTTTTTTTTTTTAACTGAAGTGAACAAACTATTACATAACGTTACAATTTTTTTTTAAAATAAAAGCAGGAAATTTGAGGGAGATAATGCTGATCCTTTTAGATCCTGAAATGGGTCTGGCGTGTAAAGGGTGTATGCACTGCTGTTTCCCACCCAAACTCTCTTTTTTCCTGCTTAGCCTCCCTTGGCCAGTTCCATATACTCGTGGCTTTGTGCATGTGCAGGATAAGAAAGTTTTTGATGAGTATAATTCACGATCATAAGCTTCAATTATGAGCTCTGTCATGGTAAAATTTTTATGATATTAAAAAAAAATCACAATTTATTTTATTTGATCTATAATTGTGTAGTAAATTAAATTCATCTACTCATAATGCACCATATATTTGTGTGCGTGTGTATTTATAGCTTTTGTTGTCATAAAAAGAACTCTTTCTTATCAACTAATTAAATCATAACTAAGGTTATCCGTCCAATTTCTCATTTCAGAATACGCATACACATTAAGGGTGGATGAGAAAAGCGATGTGTATAGCTTTGGAGTTGTTCTCTTGGAGCTCCTCACCGGACGCCGGCCAGTGGGTGATTTCGGGGAAGGAGTAGATATTGTGCAGTGGAGCAGAAAAGTGACGAATTGTCGCAAAGAAGAAATTATGTGCATTGTGGACTCGAGGCTAAAGGTGGTTCCCAAAGATGAGGCAATGCATTTGTTTTTCATTGCAATGCTATGTAGCCAAGAAAACAGCATTGAACGCCCCACAATGAGAGAAGTAGTTCAAATGCTCTCCGAGTTCCCCCGTCCCTCGCCGGATTACCAATCACCGCAGTCATCTTCTATCGCTGCCCAACAACCAAAGAGTGTCGATGACAAAGAGAAAAGTTAAAATGGGAGATTTGCACAAGTTTGCTCGGCTTAAGTGGGCTTGGAATTTTTTTCTTAACAAACAGAAAATAGTGGTGTCTTTAATTGGGTTGATTTTGTTATAGCTATTGACATTGCCCTCTTTTTTTTTTTTTTTTGGTTTATGTGCAAAATATAATTTTCTTTCTAATCCTTGGGATCTAGGCAGGAGCTCCGGTCATGACCACATAAATGCTAGGAATGAGTATGGTTACACTTCTTTTCAAGGAGTGCCATTTAGAGGGACAGCTTGCAATTCTAATGGGGACATGCAAGCTTATTGTAATACGTAGTTTTCATATATGTGCATACATACTATATTTGATTGCCTACTTACATGTTGATTACTTCTCGTTCATTTTCATTAATCATTTTATATATTTTTACCTAGTCATGATAGGTATTCTGTCGCAAAGTGAAGGCAGCATCATATGTGCACACAGCATAAAGCGTCCAGTGAAGAGGCAGTGCAACTTGGACAATCATTAAAATGCATCCTTACATGCCTCTCTCAAAATGTAGCCAGATGAGATTAGAGCGAACTATTTTTTGCCTTTTAGTATACATCCTCCTAAAAAATAAACATTGTATTCGACCACATTTAAATCCTTTATCAATGTTCCTAATTAATCTTAAGGATAACATTGTTTTTCCTCTAAAAGAACTTTACAGCATAAATTTTTACTTGTTTTGTAACAAATTTGTTAGTCTTATTGGTCATTTCTTATATGTTGTAGAAATCCAATTGTTGTGGAGATTATTTATTTTTGACCTACAAGCTAAAAAAACTTCATAAGAGTATAATTACTCTTCTTTTACTACTGAAAATCTAATTGAAAAAAAAAAAGCTGCAAATAGATAGAAGAAAAGGAGAGTTAGGAGTTTGCTAGAATTATTTTACTTATGACAATATTTTATATCTTGCTGTTACAAGGGTAAAAATTGTCCAATTGAACTAAAACTTAGATAATTGATAGAAAACATTTTGTTTCTAATTCAAAATGGTGACCATTGTGGTTTGGGCACTATAAATTTAGTTTTTATTATTTAATTACGTAGGTTTACATTATGGGCAATTTTTGCATGCAATTCTAATCAATTGTATAATTGAAAGATTGTTTGTAATCTGATTGATCTTATTTTTAGCTAGTAGTTAAAAGACACATATATCTTTATTGTATATGGTTGGATCATGCTTTAGTGATCTATAAGGGTAGCTTTTTGCTTTAAAACTAAGACATATGAAATCTAGTAACTTTTTGTTTTTTCATCTACGATAGTTTTGGTAAATTGTGTGGATGAACATTGATTTATGGTTTGATTGAACTAGATGTTGGTCAACTAGTATGAGACACTTAAAATTTTATTGTGAATAGTTGGATTACTGTTTTGAAGTTTGCTTATTGAGTTGTAATTGATAGAACATAACTAGTTTGTTTTAGTCAACTTATTAGCCTCTCATTAGGTCCCAATTGAATTTTTTAAATTTGTTTGATATAATTGAGGTTATTTGCCTCTATTATACTTACTTGATTATAGTATAGTTAATTTTTAAAATAAAGTGACCTTGGTTTTTCTCTTTTCCATTTTTTTTATTCAGAGGATTTTTCACATAAAAATTGATGTGTTCTCTTGTGTGGTTGTTTTTAGTTGTTATATTTATTATTCAATCATCTCTTTATAGGTTTAAGCAAGTAGGAGAATTTTTTGGACATTTATACTCTACTAGCCCTTTTTCCATTAGAATGGTATCAAAGCTACTAATTTAGGAGTTTAGCTGATTCAAACGATAAAGTTGAATGTGAATAAAATGGTTTGTTTTAAATGACACAAATTATCATATAATATAGAGGAGTAAAATGAAGAATCTCTTATTTTTAAAGAAATTACATTTTTTAGTATTTGTTATTACTAAATTTAAGTTAAAATTGATGAAAAATGAGAATTTAGGCACAAATAGTTTTGTAGTTTTATATAGCAATTTGTTAATGATAATATTTACAATTACATTTACAATAAGATACATGCATAGGCTTTATAAAGCAATTTTAAGACATTATATGCTTCCAAGTTTAGTAATACAAAGTTATTCTTATTAAAGAAAATGATGCAATTAAGATATAAAGAAGGAAGTTTAGTAGTTAAATACTTAAATGAATTTCAAGGTCTCATTGATTAGTTATCAAACTTAGGCATTAATTTTAATAACAAGGTTCTTCAATTATGGTTACTTGTTACATTACTTAATTCTTGGGAGACGTTTTAAATTTCATATGCTAATTCTGCTTTTGGTAATATTTTTCATTGGAAATTATAAAGATTATGTGTTGAATAAATAGATTAGAAGAAAATTTCAAAGTTTTTTATCATTCAAATCAAAGGTTTTGGTTACTGAAAATAAGAAAAGAAACCAAGAAAAAGGATGAGGTAAAAGAGTAAAAGTAAGTTAAGATTAAATTACAAGAATGTCTAATGTCACTATTATAGAAGGATGGATCATATTAAAAAAAAAAAGTGGTATAAATAAAAAAAAAACAAATATGATAATGATATGTATAAGAAAGAGAATGATGTTAATAATTATGTTGCTAAAACATCCACTTTTAATAATAATGACTTTATTATTATTTGTGATGAGAATATAATTAATTTGACATCTTATAAGACTAATTAGGTTATAAATAGCGGTATCTCTCTGTATGTTATTTCAAAAAAGGAATTCTTCATAATATACACTCTTATTAATAGAATAAAAACTTAGTAGAAGTCAATGGTATTAATGATGTTTGCTTAAAGACTAGTAATTAAACACAACTAACATTAAGAAATGTTAGATATATTTTAGATGTCCATTTGAATTTAATTTCAATATGAAAGCATAATGATAAGGGATTTTGTAATACTTTTAGTGATGACCAGTGTAAAGTTTACTAGATGCTTCCTAATTATGGTACAAAGTAAGAAATGCTCTAGTTTATATTGTATGCAAATTTTCACCTTTAAAGATATTGTGAATATAATAGAGAATAAAAATTTCACTAAATTATAGTATAAATGACTTAGTCATATAAGTGAAAAGGGGATGAATTGTTTAATAAAGAAAAATCAACTTATATACATAAGAGTAAGGTTTTAAAGAAACGTCATTGTTTGGTTGGAAAATAGAATAGAGTTAAATTCAAGAGTTACCTATTTTATGGAAATTAGAGCTACATAAATCAGTACATTTTGATATGTATGGTTTTTTAAAGGTACTTTTATTTGATGATACTTTCTATTTTATGACTTTTATTAATAATGATTTGAGAAAATTTTGAGTTTATACTTTAAAGACTAAAGATCATGTTTTTAATATACTTAAATAATTTCATGTCTTTGTTGAGAGACAAATAAAGAAAAAGCAATAATGTGTCCACATTAATAATAGTTGTGAGTATAATAGTTCATTTGATTAGTATTATAAAGAACAAGGGATTAGACATTAAGAAGACCTTCTAAAATACCATTATCAAATGGCTTAACCAAATTGAAAGTGATAAATGTCTACACTTAAACATAAAGTTGCTTAGATCCTTTTATAGTAAAACTTTGAATATATTGATATAAGTGATTTATCTACCTTTTAATGTTCTTTTATAGGATGATGTTTCGATTGGATGTTGGTTTGGTAAAGAAACCTTTTATGATCATTTACAAGTCTTTAGTTATAAGGATTTTGTTTATGTCTTCAAAGATAAAAGAGCAAAATCTGATACAAAGATTTAGTATTGTATCTTTCTTAATTATGGTAAAGATAAATTTGGATACTGATTCTATGATATAGTTAAGAAAAATTTTACTAGAAATAGAAATGTTGTATTCTTTAAGGATTAAAATATTAAAGATATTAAAAAGATAACTAATAAGGTTAATGATAATCATGTTGATATTGATCCAGTTTCTTAAACATTCTCGATAATCTAGTTTATATTCATGGTAATGTTTAAGAACATGATGAAAAGGTTCAATAGAATCATAATATATAGGGTACAGGTGATATTAGTGCTTCTATAAAAGATCATTTACCCACAACTTCACCTTTATTTTAGCCATAGAGGACTAATAGAATTCCAATATCTTTTATTTGATACTTTTTTATGAGTTTATTATGTTGATTAAAAGGGAAAAACCTGAGTGCTATGAAAAAGCAATTAAAAGTAAGCATAAGTAATATTGGATAGATGTCATAATAGATGAGATTAAATCCTTACGTGATAATTTTACTTATGAATTAATAAAGTTACCTAAGAATAAGAAGCCTTTGAAAAATCAATAAGTTTACAAGACAAAACAAGAACAAAATATTTCACATTTATGATATAAATCTATATTGGTTGTTTAGGGAATTAATTAGAAATAGGAAATCAACTTTAAAGAGATTTTCTTATTGGTGGTGAAAATGTCTTCCATTGACTTGTGTTAAGTTTGTTGCATGCTAGGACTTAGAGATTAGGTAGATGGATATAAAAATGACTTTTCTCCATGATAGCTTTAAAGAAGAGATTTATATAGAGCAATCATAAGACTTTAAGGTGAAAGGAAAAAAAGATCATATATATAAGTCAAAGAAGAACTTATATAACTTAAAACAACCTCTAAAGTAATGGTATAAAAAGTTTAAGTTTGTTATAAGGGAGTAAGACTATAAAAAATTACTTCTTATTATTATGTTTTTATTCAAATAATTAATTGATAATAATTTTATTATTTTACTACTTTATGTTAATAATATAGTTATTGTTAGTTGCAATGCTTTCAAAATTGACATATTAAAGTGAGAGTTAAGTAAGTCCTTTGCCACAAAAGACTTAAGACTAGTAAAGAAGATTCTTAGTATGTGAATTACTCAAGATTAAAAAAAAAAAAGCTATGTTTGTCCTAAGAGTAGTATATTAAAAAGGTATTTTAAAAGTTTAATATGGATAAAGATAAAGTGGTGAACACTCATTTTACTAAACATTTTATATTACTTGTTAACTAATGTCCTTCTATTGAGAAAGAGAAGAAAGAGATGTAAAGAGTTTCTTATGAATCAATTATGGCACAATTAATATGTATGAGGCCCAATTGGCATAATTAGTTAGTTCCTTTTAAATCTTAGTAAAGAGTATTGGAATGTAGTGAAGTAGATATTAAAATATTTATAAAGCTATATTAATTTGAGACATTATTTTAAGAGTAATAAGTCTATCCTTATTAAATACATAAATTAGATATAATAGGCAATATTGACTTCAAAAGTTTACTTTGGGTTATTTGATGAACTTGTAGTTAACTAGTAGTCTTTATTGCAAAAGTGTTACATTATTCACTATAAAGATAAAGTTTGTCTCTATAACCAAAAAATTCAAAAAAATTACTTTAAATGAAAAGATTCATTAAGAAATGTGGTTTTAAACATTTAAAGTATGTATTATATTATGATTGTTAAAGTATAATCCATCTCAATAAAGGAAGATTTTTGCTTCAAAACTAAAATATCTAAATTATGGTAACTTTTGTTTTTTCATTTGTGATTTTGGTAAATGGTATAGATAAACATTGATTCATAGTTGATTAGAATAACATTGGTTAATTAGTAGGAGTTATCTGAAAGCTTATTACAAATAGTTGAATTACTATTTGAAAGTCTTCTTATTGAGTTATGGTTAACAAAACGTAGTTTGTTTATTTTATTCAACACATCAACTTCTTATTAAGTTTAAAATGAATATGTTCAATTTGTTTGATGTAATTTAGGTTATATATCTTTATTATACTTCTTTAATTATATTAAAGTTGGTTTTTGAATAGAAATGTTCTATTTTTTCCCTTTATTTTGATTCAAATGAGTTTTCCCTATAAAAATTAATGTGTTCTCTTGTGTTATTGTTTTTGATTGTTATATTTATTATTTAATTAATTCCTCATAGGTTCAAGCAAGTAGGAGAATTTTTTGGGTTATTTGTACTTTATTACCTCTTCTCCCATCAAAATTAGTGTACTACATAATGTTCATTATGGATTCTACAAAATTATCATTATTGAGCTCATTTTTTATAGCTAATGTTAGATTTGTACTCAACAGCATCTCATAGATTTTTCAAGATGTGTTTGTTGCCTATAGGTTTATTTTGTATTCGTCAAGGAGCTTAAGATGTCAAGAGATCATTGGTCAAAACCATTAATGATATGTCAATCCTAAATTCAATAAGTCAATGTTAATTGTTAACCCTAAATTTTAAAAGTCAATATTAATCATTAATCCTAAAATTTGGGAATCAATGCTAACTGTTGATTATAGAGTAACTTTTAGGAACCAATATTGACCTTCAATGATAGAGTAACCTTAAACTTAACACTTATAAATATATCTATGTAGTTGCCAAAAGTTGTGTGCTTTGTAGAAAATTAAAGAAAGAATGACAAAAAAAAGAGTTGCAAATGTGTTGCTACAAACTAAAAAAGAGAACTTGGCAAATGAAGAAAATATGCTACTGCAAACCAGAAGAAAGAACTTGGTAGAGGAACAAAATGTGCTGTTATAGAACAGAAGAGTTACTGTTGTAAACTAGAGGAGAGGACTCAATAAAGGAAGGAAGAAAACGTGTTGTTGCAAACCATAAGAGAGCTCAGCAAAATAGAGTGTTGCAGACCATAAAAGAAAACGATAAGAGAACTGTAAAAATGTGAGTTGTAAAAACAAAAGCTGCAAAAATGTAAGTTGTAGAAAAGAGAGTTGTAAAAACATAAGCTATAAAAAAAAGAAAGATGTAGAAAAGAGAGTTGCTAAAATGTGAGCTACAAAAAAGTAAGCTATAAAACATAAGTTGCAAAAAATATAGTACAACGACATTTAGGAAGAGAGATTGCAGTAACATCTAGGAGGAAACACAACAGCATCATTTAAGAGGAAAAAGTGTAGCAGTATCTAGAAGGAAAGATAATAACAATATCTAAGAATAAAGAACAACAGTAATATTAAAGGAAGAAAAAGGCAGCACTAGTAGTTTAAGAAAGAAGAAAACTTACCTAGGTAAAAAGAGGCAGTACCGACAGCTAAGGAGAGAACTTGTAGAAACAGAAGGAAAAACCTGTAGAGACAAAAGGAGAAACCTACAAAGAAAGGAGAGAATTAGTAGTAAAGAAGAGAACATATGGAAGGAGGAATCTACAGAGAGTAAAACTTGTAGAGGAGATAACCAATAAAGAGCATAACCTATAAAAGAGAAAACCAGTAAATGAGAGAACTTGCAGAGGCCAGAAAGAACCTGTAGCAGAGAGAAACCTACGATAGAGGAGAGAACCTATAGAGATCGAATAAAACCTATAGTATAGAAAACTTGTAGCGGAGAGAACTTATAACAGTGAAGAGAACTGACAGTAGAGGAGAAAACATATAAAGGAAAGACCATAAAAGTTTGAGCAAAGACTAGTCGTGAAGAAGGAAAAAATCCATCTTTTGCAACAACTACTTGTGAACATTAAGTGATCCTTCTTAGAGAAGTTTTAGTCATAAACTTTTTATGAACTTCTTAAAAAAAGAATGAGAGACCCTTGAAGTAATTAGGAGATTAATTTGTCAAGTGATCAAGAAATCAACTTTTCTAATAATCGGGAGATCATTGTAAGTAGTTAAGAAGTGATCTTTCCACAAGTGGTTAAGAAGTAATCCTTTCATAATACTAGTTATATCCCTTAATAATAAAGTAGATTGTATGATTTAGGAGTGATCCTATCACATAATGAACATAGCTAACACATTGTGGGTGAACCACATAAAAATTCTATGTGTTCTTGGGTGCTTGTTCTTACTTAATATCCATATAGACATTCTCATGTAAAAAAGTAAGATAATGATTATTGACTTTAATAGGTTATAGAAGTTTAATTTGAATAGATTTGTAAAAAGTAATTATCTTACACTGATTCTCCATTTCTCCCTTTTAATGTAAGATCTAAAAAGATCCTTATCAATCACCTTGTAAAAAACTTTCATCTTCTAACTTTACATATATAATTCCGTAATAAAGTGAATGTTCTTTCCTTTTATGGTATGTATTTTTGTGTTATAGTTATTATAAGGGAGGAAAATATTTAATAAGTTGTCAATTACAATAGAATAAATTGTTATAACATAATATTGTAAAATTGGAATTTAAAGAACTATTTTAAGTTATGTAACAATGTCATTATCCTTAAGATAAATTTCACACTTTAATTATTATACTAAAGTTAATGTGAATTCTTTCACAAGATAAAATGGAGCCCTTAATTATATTTATACAAATGTAAAATCAAGATAGTAAAAAAAATTATATATATTAAAATTATTGATTTCAAATTTTATTTTTCTACAATAAAATAGAATTAGTATGACTTTTTTTATAAAATTTTGTTAGTGTTAATTATGTACAGTTATTTGACTATTTTAATGATATAATTATTCAAATATATCATTGCTTTAGTTATTTGAATAGAACACAATAATTTTAAGCAAACACGTCTCTTTGACATTAAATAATTTAATAACTATATGTAATTGTTAATAGAAAAAACATTAGAAATATAATAAATTAATGTAATAATTTGCTTTGTATTATATGCTTAAGTATTAAATGTGCCAATAAAAGCACATAAAATGCACTTTTATGCCATCTTTGCATATGTGACATTTTCTCTTCTTTGAGTCAACCAAATATATGTCAATTATCTTAACTTATACATCTTTTAAAAGTCTTATTTCCTTTCATGCGAGACTTTATTCTTTCTTTTTCTTTGTTTTCTTTTAAAAATACATTAAAAATCCCTTAATTATTTTCAAAATATTAAATTCATAATAATATTAAAAGTAAAATGTATAATTAATAGTATTTTGCAATTGAACCATTATATAATAAAATGTTTATTACAACAAACTTGAATAATATGTTAGATAAATCTTAAAGCATATATTTTAATTAATTAGCAATATAAATATCTTATACAAATGACTTTATAACAATTTATTATAAATATAATTAAAGGTCTTATATCTATGTCTTTTATATGAATGTTTTAAAACCAAATCCTTTACTTTATTGGAGTGGCCCACATTTACATTTATATAAACAGACTTAATGTCATCAACATAAAACACTTGCATAGTCTATTAAAAGTTGTAAAACTCAACCTTCTTTTTTACATTATAAAAACTAAATACTTCATTACTTTTGGATATATATCATTAGCAATAATATTTTAATAACATTTATGATGTTCTTTAACTTATAGAATTTAAAACTAAATGTTGTATCAAGTATTAAGTCAAATTTTCTTCATAAGTGAGCAATCCTTATAGCCTTAAAACTTATCCTTTTAATATCTTACTTACCAAGTCTCTTATTAATATTTTTGTTTAAAGGATCAACAATGTTTTAATTTAGTCTCATAAATTGATTGCAATTACTCTATTTGTAATTAGATCTCTTACATAACTATGTTTTAATTTAATGTGTCTAATTTTACCATTATACACTTGATTATAAGCTCTTAACAGAGTTGCAAATTATGTATAAAAAATGGATACTATTGACCTTAATCATAAAAAAGTCATATAAAATAAGTCTTTTAATCATTATGCTTCTTTACTAGCTAAAACTAATACTACAAACTCTATAACTATGGTAGAATTATTTATGTAAGTTTGTTTTTTGAAACCCTGAAAAATGATACCAACACTTAATATAAAGATTCATATATTAGTAGAAGTATGATTCTCTCTATTAATGATTAAACTAATATTTAAGTATTTTTTTACAATAAATTACAATTTGGATGATTTATCCAAAATCATTTATTCTTTTTAGGTACTTTATAATTTTGTGTATTTCATGCCAATGCATGTTACTTGAATTACTAATGTACATATTCATGTTTCCAATTACATGGGCTATCTAGTCTAGTATATGCCATTATGCACATTAAATACCTAATTACTTTAGCATTTTCCAACGATGATATTAGACTTCCAACATTTTTTGTAAACTACATGTGATTAAATGGTGTAAAGGCAAGAATAAAATTTGTATGATTGAACTTATTAAGAATTTTTTTAATATAATGTAATTGAGTAAGCATTATACTTTATTGATCTTGTAGGATTTTGATTTCAAAGATGATGTCTTTTATATCAAAACTACCAGACATAAACTTCTTAATAACTTTTACTTCTTTTAAATTACTTTCAAAAATCATATTATTAACATATAAACAAATAATGACACCCTTCATTCAATGTACTTAGTATAAGCACACTTATCAAATTTAGTAATCTTAAACCTTTTAGCAAATACCACTTAATCAATTTTTTAATACCATTACTTTGGTACTTGTTTTAGCCTTTACAAAACTTAATAAGTTTGCACACCTTTTTCTCGTAACTAGATACTATAAACCTTTTAGGTTGTTTATATATACTTCTTTTAATTCACCATTTAAAAATGTTATGTTGAGATCTATTTGATGAATTATTAGTTTATAGATTGAAATTAGTATAATAAGCACTTTAATTTCTAATTATGAGTAAATATGTATTAAAATAATCAATATATTGCCTTTATATAAACTATTTTGCAATTATTACAATTTTGAACTTGTCAATAGTTTCATCAACTTTTATTTTCCTTTCAAAATTCCTTAAATACAACCATGATAAAATCTAAAGAAAAATGTGATAGAGAAAAAGATAAAGAGATATATAAACAAAATGTGACTTAATGGCCACATATGTGCCATCTAAGTACTTAATGCCCAAATTAATTGTTCAAAATCACTTTAAGCCATTTATGCCCTTTTCTTTTAATACTGTTAACTTTATTTAAATGCATGTTTATTTATTTATCAAAATTTTAAAAATTAACAAATTAATGATCTAAAATTGAATTGATGCAAAAAATAAAACAATTATTATAATTGGCTTAATTCAATTACAACATTAACATGACATAAACCTAAATATTTTACCATAAGTCCTTTTGTTTTTTAATATCTTGTCCATATATCATCACATTTATAAGATTGTGAACGAAGAAATTATATAAATAAAATGAATTTATTATATTTTAAATGTAAATTTATTATCTATATTATTATAAATTTTAAATTATTTAGTATTTGATTGCAATCAATAATAAAAATTAAAAATTAACATCTAATTATCATAAGAAAATAATATCAATTATTTTTTAAATGCATCAAGTTAAACGAAGCAATATAATGAAACTAAATCTCAAACTAACTCTTAAAAGCAATTATACTCTTAAATGCATTTATATAATAAATGATAGTTCACTTATATTTCTCTTTTGTTTTTTTTTTGTCCAAAAAGAGAATGAAATGCACCCTATGCCAAGTCTAGGTGTGTATTGTATTTATGAATATTTTATATTTATTTTCTTGTTATATTGTGTTCACATTATCCTATTTACAAAATTTCAGATCAAAAAATTGTATGCACATAATAAATTAAATATATTTTAAATAAAAATTTATATATTATATTATTATAATTATTAATTAAATATTTTTAATTTTTTAATTATTAATTATAGTTAAAAATGGAAATGAACCTATGTCCAAAAGTCATAATATTACAATAGAAACACATCTAAATAATCTCACCAGTCTAATGAAATTAAATATCAAATAATTCTTAAAGGCAATTAGATTTGCAAATACATTTAATTCACTTTCATTTGACACATAATATAAATGATCTCCCATTCATATTTTATTTTTTTCATATAAATTGAGTGCTCCCTTTAACATATCTAGTTTGCATTTTATATACATATATATATATATATATTGTATTGTCATGTCTACAAAGTTTTGAGCAGAAAAATTGTATGAACATATAAATGAGATGTAAATCTAAGTGTTACATTATAATTACTATTAATTATATATTTTAAAATTTTTATCTTAATTATAATAAATAATAATAATAGAAATAATAAATATGTATTTAAAAATCTTTATAGAACAACATAAGCATCAAATTGATTGCATTAATATAAGAAAATTAAATCTTCAACGACTCCTAAAAATAATTACATTTTCAAATGCATTTAATTTATTTTTTTGTGATATATATAATAAATGGTCACCAAATATATAATAATTTTAAAAAAATGAATTAAATGTGCTCTGTGGCGCATCTAGCATGTATTGTATTTATGAACAATCTTTATTTTCCATGTCCTTTTTGATATAAATATGCATTAATACTTGATTAAAAGGTGTGTATTTTGAGTTATTAGTTCACCGCAAACTCAGTTTCCACTGTCACTCTGATTCGCTCATTCATTGAAGCACTTGGCTTTTATGACACAACAAAAGGTAATTTCTCTTTTAGTTAACTTGCAAGTATTCCCTCTCTTACTTTATCTCTCGAAACATTTGAATTTGATAATTTTCCATTAATGTTGAAATCAAGAGCAGAAATTTTGTTTTTTGTTTTTTTTTTCTCTTAACTGTTTGGATTAAACGATCCATTTTTAGTTCTTTTTATCTAATCTCCTAATATGATCCATTAGAGTTTTTTTCTTAAATTTGGAAGTTGTATATATTTTTTTTTCGTTTGTATATTGAACTTCAAATTACTATTATTAAGATTCTAAAATTCTTTGGGGGTGTTTATAAACAGAGAGTATTTACATGGCCAAAAATATTTGTGAGTACAAATGATCACAAAAATAATTTATATGATATTAAAATAATTTATATTATACAAATAATATTTTATATAATGTAAAGAAAATTATATAAATATCTATTATATTACTATATAATTTTATTATTTTATATAAAATATTATTGATTAAACGTAAAATAATTTTACGAATCATTTATCTCTATAAAATTAGTGTTTACTAAAATTTTTTCAATAAATATATATTATCTTATGTGACTAATCATAAAATTTAATGAAAAAATACATAAATTCTTAATTTTAAATTTATAATTTAATTTATGATTATTATGAATCTCCTTAATTATTGGATGTGTACGGGTGAGATTATTATTCACTATTATCGGATTTGTTTATTTTTATTGGAATTTTCCATTGTAGGAGATTTTTCAACGAGACCGAGTTACAATAAGGTGGGGCCCAGAAACTCCCAAACCAAGCCTCGCTGTACCATTCATAACCCTCACATCCAGCGGTCAAAATGCCTTCTTCGCCAAACTTGCAACTCCACTCAGCCGTACGATCGCCCCATTAGTGAAGCCTCCCAATTCTGCGGTCCGCGCCTCCTTCCCCTGTTCCGCTTCACTGGAAGTCCCCCCCCCTTGGCTTCCACTCTTGCTGTATATCCCGCAAGTTGCTTGTCGACTACAGCGTAAGCGGTTCTCCGGTCCTCCGGATAGGGTTGTCTCGGGTCGGTCTTTATCCGTTCTTGGTAGGTACGTGTTTTTGTTTTTTTGTTTTTTTATTTAATCTCTGTCTCTGCCAAACACCCTCGTTGTTGTGCGATTTCTCAGGGACCCAAACGGAGTCAATCTCTTTTCTATTCTTTCTCTACCCTCCCTCACCCCAAAAATAACGAAACGGAGTCAATTTCTTTATCTGAGACTTTTAATGAATTAATTAATTAATGTAAGACCTTTTTTCAGGGGAAAAAAAAAAAGCTTTTTATGTTCTGCCCTTTTGACAGTTGAATTTTATTTTTTTTCTGGTGTCCGACAGTTGGCTTTGACTGACTTCTTCTTCTTCTTCTTCTTCTTCTTCTTCTTCTTCTTCTTCTTCTTCTTCTTATTCTTCTTCTTTATTATTATTATTATTATTATTATTAGTATTATAATTTCCTCTTCTTTTTGCGGTTTCTGTTGCAGGGTTTTAGCTAGTTTTTGAAGACCGTCAATAATGGCCAACAAAAGCAAGCCGGAGAAACGTATCCTTTCTTATTCGAATTATTTTTTGCTTTTTCTTTTTTTTTTCTTTTAAACCTTTTAGATTTTGATTGTCATGGATTAAAAATAGTTCCATTTTGTGATTATAGCGTAAGCAACTGGCCAGCCATATCGCTGTCAATTTATGTACATCATGGTTCAACGTGTTTGATTTTGTTGGACAAGTATTTGAAACTGCTCGAGCAATTGACTTTTGCAAGTGCAAGCCAATATTATGTTGGATGCTTAGAAAGATTTCTTTTCTTTTTTTTTTTTGTCTTTGATTCATGGTTACCTTTTTTTTTTTTTTTTCCTTTTTCTTGTAATAAATTGTTCTCTTTCCCCTAAAAGGGTGCATTTTAAGTGTGTTTCATGGGAGTGAAAATGTCCAGCTATCAGTAGCCGATAAGTTGTTTACTGTAGTTGAATACGCATGAGTTGATCATTTCTTTCTTTGCTCTTTTCCTTCTATCTCTGGTTTGGGAAGTAGTTCATATTCTTAATAAAAATAAAAATAAAAAGAAAGGGCCTTTTCAGTGGGAAAATGAAAGCCTGTGTGCCTTGTGAAACCTCTTTTCTATTGGTTGCAATGGGTCAATTTTGTTATTTGCTGGTGATCTTGCTTAACCATGTGTGACAGCTGAGGTTATTTCTACTGGATTGAAGTCAGTCCCTGTTAGTGAAATACTGGAGAATGATGTGGTATGTTCCACCATAACTTGCCTTTTCTTTGCTTTTGCTTTTCTTATCATGCTTTGATGCTTGTGCTGAATTGTAACCAAAACAGGATGGGAGGATTTTCTTCAATACATTTCCAGATTTCACGTTGCGGGTCTTATATGTGCTATATAATGAAATGCTGTCTCTCTTTTGTTCATCAGAATCATAGAGTCATCGTTGAATTGTAAAATATCTTTTCAGGCCCCTGGAAAGGATGTAATATCATCTGATTCAACGCTTGTCATGTCTGGCACAAAGGACGAAGTGGATGCTAACTCTAGCATCCAAGTCAAGACTGGACAGGATTCAGTTGCAGAGAATGGTGTGTTTTATCCACCTACAAGCAGTTATAATTATTGCTACCCAGGTACCTTACTTCAACAATCCTATATTCTTTAATCCAATGTCAATAATCAGTTATTTGTTGCCAGTGCATTATTTAAGTAGAATTTAGAGTTTGCATAGAGTTGGAACTTGGTTGATTTACTGATTTATGTCAATTTTATACTTTTCTTTCATGAGTCACAATTGATTTTTAAGCAGGGAAAGAAAACAATCCTATATTCTTTAATCCAATGTCAATAATCAGTTATTTGTTGCTAGTGCATTATTTAAGTAGAATTTAAAGTTTGCATAGAGTTGGAACTCGGTTGATTTACTGATTTATGTCAATTTTATACTTTGCTTTCATGAGTCCCAATTGATTTTTAAGCAGGGAAAGAAACTTTGTCACCGAAGCAAGTCATTGCTAGATAAGATTCATCCCAAAATTTTGGGATGCTGTATGCAAAATATGCTATGCAATGCTGCTTCTCAAGTATACAAAATATGAACCTTATTGTTATTTTAGCTAGATTTACTTGCTTTATTGTACCTGTTTTAGTTTTTTGTGAGCATGGACCCTGATCATTGAAAAGAGATACTGATTATTTTGGATGCATCAATAAGGGCCATTAATTCACTTTTTGCGACATCTATGTGACATTTTTTTCCCATAGTACTCATATATTGGCGTTTGTGGGATAGGTCACCCTCAAGAAGAAAATGTATATTCGTGGTTTTTTAAGCAAATAAGCATGTCAGGACTCAAAGCATCGGTGAGGATATGTTTTCATGTTTGCTTAAGGTTTAATCCTGACACTTGATGAAAGACGGGTCCCTAGTTGTTGACTACTTGTGGTAGTAGATAACAGTTTAGAAATGTGGCAACTCTGCTGGATTCCTGAGGAGATCACAGTTGTCTCCAGGATGTTGCTAACTGGGAGTTTTAGATTGACTTAACCTCTCTACCTTTTTTGACAAAATTCATCTTCATATATGTTTTGCATTGCCCCTGTATATGAAAATTTGCCATCGGAACTTTGCTGAATACTTTGAAATTTCTTAGCTCACTTGTGTATGTGAACAACGCATAGGGTTTTATTTACAGTTTAACCATCTTCACAAAGGCAATTTTGTATTGCAGGATCTAGTGGGTCCTTTGTGCAACTGGATGACCATAATCTTCTTCAAGCAGATGGGTCTCGTGCAGTATGTTCTTCCTGTATTTGCTATCTGATAGCATAAACATTTCAATCTCATGTCTTATATTTAATGGATGTTCACTAGCTCAATATGTGTTTTTAATCACAATTCTTATGGATAACTAATTATTGTTTCCATTGGTGAATGGCTTCAGAGTGTGCAATCAGAGAGCAGTTCACTGGTTTATTATTTTCCTGGCTATCCTTATGCTTCTGGACCAGCAGTTGGTGTTGATGGGCAAAGTGTTGGTCAGCAATCATTTTATCCATCCCATGGATATCTTCAAAACCCGTTGTCCTTTGGATGGGGTTCGACATATGTTAGCAATGTCCCAAATGAGAATGCTGATTTTGGAAATAGAAGATATGGTTCTGCATCTACTACCTTTGCAAAGGCAAACAACTTAAAGGCCATGAAAGATGGTGGCAACAATGCTGGCAAAGTTCCCAAGTCTGCATATACACCTTTAAACAAAGTATGTCTTGCTTTACTAAATTATTCAAGAGGTTAAAATTGGTTTATTTTGCCGTTTATAATGGCACTATTTCCCTTATTTTGTTGGAATGGTGGTTTTGTCAAATAAATCAATTGCTATAAGTCTTATTCCTGCAGTTGCATACTGTCATGCAATGTAACTGAGCTTAACTACAATTTTATGCTTTTTATTTGCTCTGTCCTGATTTCTTTATTAAAATGAGTTTGTTATTGCACAAAGTTCCCACATTGTGAGGTATGGGGAAGGGCAATTTCTTTACAAATGTTTTTGATTATTTTTACTCTTGAAATTTCATACAGAAAGTTACTTTGTTGGAGTCTTGAAGTGTCTTTCAAAAGGAATGTTTCTTTTAAGCTCTGTCAAGCAGTTTGGTATTCTTCTGCTGATGCTGCATATCTCTGTTACAGGCATCTCCACTGGGTTCTGATTTTTCAGCAGGCCAGTTCAAGGGATACCAGCCTGGAGGAAAACCATCTTCTTTTAGTGGCCAAGGACAAGGTCACTTCTTGCATAGTGGTTCCATTAATTACGGACCAAATAGAAGGGCATGGAATGGAAATGATATAAATAGAAGAGACAAATTCAACAAAAATAGTGATTTTGAAAAAATGACAGAATTAACTTGTGGCCCAAGGGCCTCTAACAGAAACACTTCTTTTGATTCATCTGACAAGAAGGAAGGCTTGGGTGTTCTACTGCATAGAGATCAGTTCAACCAACCTGACTTTAAAATTGAATATACAAATGCCAAATTTTTTGTTATCAAATCTTACAGTGAAGATGACATTCATAAGAGTATTAAATATGATGTGTGGTCAAGCACCCCAAATGGCAATAAGAAGCTGGATGCAGCATTCTGTAATGCAGAAGGCATATCAAGTCAGGCTGGCACGAAATGCCCAATCTTCCTCTTTTTTTCAGTGAGTTGGGGATCTGTCTATTTGACTTGCTCAGAGCCTCTGTGACTCTCGTTTACCATATTTCTCATCACTATTAATTCTACCTTTCCTTCAGATGACTGGGTCTTCATACGTTCCTTTATCTGTTGTTATTTATCTTCATAATTTTAACTTTAGGTAAATGGAAGTGGACAATTTGTTGGATTTGCTGAGATGATTGGGCGAGTGGACTTTGATAAGGACATGGACTTCTGGCAAGTTGACAAGTGGCATGGGTTTTTCCCTGTCCAATGGCATGTAATAAAAGATGTTCCCAATATTAATTTGCGGCACATCCTCCTTGAAAACAATGAGGGCAACCCTGTCACATCCAGCAGAGACACACAAGAGGTATTTCCCATATATTTTTGTTGCCACCGTGTAAATCATTTGAGGTTTTCTACTGTGAAATTTGGTTTAGCATGCAATGAAAATTTTCCTTCCTTTTCCATTTGTATGGTATGTTCTTAGTACCTAGCTGTGGACCTTGATTATTAAGTTTCATTACTAGACATCATCCTTGATTGTTGAAAGTTGGTGTCTTTTGTAAGGTATGTCTCATGTGAAATAGTTGTGTAACATTTGCAATTTCCTCTTCTGTTGATTTACCTGGAAGCCAAAATTCCACACAGCTGCTACTGCTAGGAAACCGGATTGTAATCTCACCTTGTGTCCATACTTTTAAATGGGAAACATTTTTTGTATAAATATTTTCAGGGTTGGTTTTAACATTCATATAATAATTTGCAGATTTTCCTCAAGCAAGGTTTGCAAATGCTGACAATATTCAAGAACTACTCAGCAAAAACATCATTGCTAGATGACTTCAACTTCTATGAAACCCGTGAGAAGTCTCTTCGTGCAAAAAAGAGCAATAAACCTGCTAGTCTGCAGATGGAAATATATGAGAATGGTGATCTCACTGTAAGTTGAACATTACTTTTTCTTTAGCCATTACTTCCTCGGTCTTGTGCATAATATATGAAGCACACCAATCTCCCCTGCCATCATACAACTTATTCCATTTCTGATCTTCCGATGGTTTTCCCATTCTTTATTAAAGAGGTCTCAGGATATTAGCAGAATCTCAGTAAATTGATTTATCCATTCTGATGGTTGAAACCGTGCATTGACCTAAGATGCACCGAATAAAGTATGCTTAGCACACGAGCAATTCTATTGCTGCCCCACTTCAATGCCACAAATATAAATAAGCTTAGTGCACAAGCAACGCCATTGTTGAGCCTTGTCTCTCCCATTCACTCTCTCTCTCTCTTAACATGGTATTTTTGTTCTTACCATTTTGTAACTCTTATATTCTACTTTACAGAATCATGCAAAAGCGGAAGAAGGGGAATTTGAAGATGAGTGGAGGACCAAGAGAACTGCTAATCCTTCGTCACTTGTTAATCTCACCAAGAATCTTTTCCTTAAGGGATAAAAACCCCAATGGAAAACTCAATTCCTGCCATTCATTCACCGTAGATGTTTCTACAGCATTTTTTTAATGTTTTATTGTAGCAACACAGCTTTAAAAGTGTTTTCCCTTAATTTTACTTCTTTGTTGTTTTCTTGCCTTGTTTAAAGGGCTGATCATTTCTTAGACGAGTCATTTTGATTTGGTTTTTAATTGTGCTTTGGTTTGGTTGGTGGCAACTTTTTGGGAAGGGCGCTTGTTTGAACTTCACTTCTTCCTCTACAAATACATATTATATTTTGTTGTCTTCCATCACTGATTATCCTGGTAGTTTTCTGTAATTTCTCGAGCTGTCACGTTACATTCTGTACTTAGTTCACCTGAAAAATGGGGTTTATTCCCTTTTTTCAATCGAAATCCGAAAAATGATGTGAATTTGAGCATTAAGCTCAATTTTGCTGTCGGGTCAATTTGCCTTGTGGGTGAGCCAGGTGGCTTTACAACTTTTACTTGTTTATTATTTTTTTTAAAGAAGTGGAATGTAATATTATATTGTTTAAATCATAAGTTTCATTTATGAAAAATTTTATAGTTTTCATTATTCTAACTGCGATTCTTTTAACTAGGTTTCTTAAAACAAAACGCAAAACATATTTGTTGGTTGATATTTATTATATGGATGTAAAAGTAAAAATTATGATTATGACTTTGTAATATAATTTGAAAATTAATATAACTGAAATAAAACCTTCCAACATGTTATAATTATGAATTTTGATTTGTAAAATTATGTTTTATAAAATATTTTTGTCACTTGGGAAAATAGTAAGATTTAAATTACAATTAAAAAAATTGATATATTACAAAGATTAAGTTCTATAAAACTCAACAAAGAACCTTACTAATTCATAAATCTAGTATTTCTAAGGATAACAAGGATGAATATGTTTAATCCTTCCTTGTTTAAAGGTTTTAATTCTATTTGTGTAAGTCCTATATGTATATATTTATAGTGTTTATTTTGTAGTGTTATAAATTTTTTTTAGAAAGAATATGAATGGTTTTGAAAGTTAAATGTTTTATTTTTTTAATTTTGATGTTAAAACCTATTTTGAAAAAGTTGTATTTTAAAAGTTTATAAATTTTTTATTTTTAAACTTTTGATTTTTTTAAATTATTAATACTTTTGAGAAATCTTCCAAAACAATTTCCTTGCTATTACTTATCTTATGAATTTCTGAGTTTTAAGGAACAGATGAGGTAAACTTGGAGGTATTCTTACATAATATTAGATTCATATTTATAAGTTTAAAAATTTAAATAAAACATCTCTTATACTTTAAAAATTTTATTTGGTTTTTGTTACTCACACCAATACAAAAAAAAAAAAAAAACTTGCTTTTAAAATAACTAAAAATAAAAATATTTAGAAATATATTTTTGGATGCAATCAAATTAAAAATTGAATGATAATATATAAGAATATTAGATGCAACACACAAAATACAAATGAATAGCTCTGAATATTATTTAATTGCATTTCTATATATGGAAACTCCCTTAAATTTCCAATGAAAAGGTATATTGTTTCAGAAAAATACCAAAGAGGAGCAATTATTTTTTAAGGTAGAACAATGCAAATTTACAATAAGTGTAATTATTATCACCATATCGCACATTTGTAATATAATTTTTTTTCAACAAATAATTCTAATGTCATGTTTTGTATTTTTGGAGAGCAATTGGATTTAATAAACATCAGATAAAATAGGATTTAACTGTTTTATTTATTTTATGGATAGCCTATTATATTATATAGAGTGTATTTTACCTAATTTTTGCATAATCGAAAAAAATTATTTAGAGTAATATAAATATAAATACCGTACATATAATAACGTATTTTGGGAAGAAGTAACGACCCGTGACTTGACAACGCATCATCGGATCAAAACGTATACAAGCCCTGCTACTGCCACCTACCCGAAAACCCTCGTAGAACCCTGAGCTTGGAACGAGTTGCTGCTTGGAACCCGAGAAAACTAATTCCCGAGGAATAAAAAAACCAAACCCCAAATGACGGAAATCCCCAAACACTCCCTGATTCCTTTTGTATCCGAATCTCCCTCGAGGCCTTCGAAGATCCCGAGAACCGAAGATCTCAGCGACGAAGAAGAGCAGGAAGAGCCGAGTTCTGTTGCCAAGTCGATGAGCCCGAACCCTAGAATTCAACGCTACTTGGTTGCCATTGAGTATATTGGGACTCGTTTCGCTGGGTCCCAGAAGCAGCTCAATTGCAGAACTGTAGTTGGGGTCCTCGAGGTATTCTTTCGGGATCTCTGCTGTTTCCCGGGAAAATTGTGTGGAATCGTTTTGCCTTGGTTTTGTATTTCTTCCTTTATTTTTAACCATAGTGCTGCTAGGTGGTATAAGAGAAGTGAAAATTTTATCAAATATCAAGCACGTAAACGTCTTCAGTCTTTATTCCTTTCTTTATTTACTTTGATTATTTATGTTGTTAAATGTTAAATGCAGGAGGCTTTTCGTAAGTTTATCGGCCGGCCAGTCTCAATCTCCTTGTCGAGTAGAACTGTAAGTTTTGCTTTTCTTGTCTTTGTTTTCTGTTACCTATCGGTATAAACAGTATTTGACTGTTTACTCCGGTCGAGAGGGTAATGTTGTATTTACATCTACAAGTATTAGATTTCAATGTCCAATCCATTCTTAAGCTTATGAGTTGAATGGTTTCTTGACCTGCTATCTGAGCAGTCATGAGTTCAAATCACGCCCCCGTTCTTCTGTTAATTGGGTGACTATGTTTCATTACACTTTCGACCCAATGGACCTGTTAAAGTTTAATGCGTGATCCAGTATAAAGTCTCACCTAACAGTTTAGGTTTTTGGATGGAATCATTTCTTAACAACAAGATCTTGCCACTATATGATTATAATGAAAGTGTTATCTTTTTGAGCATGAATAAGGCGTTGTTTCCTACCACCACATGTGCATGATCTAGTATGTGTTCTCGGCTATGATGTAGATGCTTAATTTTGATTATTGTAGGATGCAGGAGTACATGCCTTGTCAAATGTTTGCCATGTTGATGTTGAACGCATAAGCAAAAGGAAGCCTGGTGAAGTGGTATGTGGTGCACTTGTTATCTTTTTAATCATTTTATGCTGAAGATGTGTTTTCCATTTGGTTCTGATAATAATTTGCTCAGTGTGCTGTAAAAGTACTTGTGGTTGAACTCACTTTTTGAAGCCATGAAACTCACCCCATGTAGCACATTTACATCAAGTAACCCCAAATAGTTTGAGGATTCATCTCCCTCCCCCATTGCATCCCAGCATGAGCTTGCTTCTATCCACTCAGCTGGGATCAGATTTCGTGCATATTGCATACCTTTCTCAAATTAGCGAAATTTTGTGAACAAAATTGCGGCTTGTTTTAAGGCTTTCTGAAAAATTTCCATTTCCTTAAATTGTAGTTACCGCCTCATGAACCAGTGGTGGTTAGAAGAGCCGTGAACCATTTCTTGCAGGTGTGCTTCTTTGATATTCTTTAAGATTAAATGCAATATTCTCAAATTGTTATCATCTCTTCTTGTCATGAATTCCTGAATTTGTTTACTTCTGGCCAGTGCTTGATGTGGTAACTCAGCCACATTTCTTCTCACTGGCTGCCGTATAATTTCTAGAATAGCAGGTGCCCTTATCTGGTTTATCTTTGAAAATATAATCACTTTCTTTACAATGAATAAAATACTGGTCAAATTTTACAAAACCATTAAGTGATTTTTGGCCAAGTAGCTTCTTACTTCTGTAGAAGGTACTGTAGTTAGTGCAGTGTGATCCAACCTTGTGCTATAAGGTTCGCAGAGGGAAACAGAAGGATCCAAGGACTGCAGAACTTAATTTGAAGTTTTTATAGAATATACAAATGAAGCTAAGTATAAGCTTATGTATATCGGAAGTTTTACCTGCCACTCATGCTGCTTTGTTTTCTTCCACCCTCGTTTTCTAGTCTTGAGCAGATACTAACTTATTCTGCATTTTTGTATCTGTCAGAGGCATGAAGGTGACATCATGGTGATAGATGTTCGATGCATTCCGACTGATTTTCATGCTAGATTCAATGCTCAAGAGCGCATGTAGGTACTGTTAAATTTTGAATGCCTTGTAGAAATTGAATCTGCTTAGGAGCCATGCATACACTTACACTGGACGGTGAACAAACTGGAATTAGAGGCTTGTGTATTGGATGAATATGGCTATCCATGGCTTTTCAATAGTTGAGTTGCAGTTAATCTAATAGCTATAAGGAAAGTTACGTTTGACATGATCATGAACCCTAAACAAGATGTTAAGATGCTGAAATTTGATGTAGCCAAACTGTTTTTGAAGATATCAGTCAATAATGTACTCAAGAGGATATATGTTTGGATCATGGTACCAAAAATAATCTTTGCAGGTACTTCTACCGCCTGCTTTCTGGACCAGAGCCTTTGTCCACCTTTGAGAAAGAACGGGTGTGGCATGTACCGGAGAGACTGGATCTTATTTCTATGCAGGTTATAAACTGTTATAAACTAATAGCTTACATAATTTTCCTCTATCAGTTTTTGTTTTGTCAACAACTAAAGCAATAAATTTATATATATGCAGGCAGCATGCAAGGTTCTTGTGGGTCATCATGATTTTAGTTCCTTCAGGGCATCTGGTTGTCAGGTTTCTGTTCCTGGTTTCATAAATGCCATGGCTTATTATTATTATTATTATTGTTATTATTATCATGATGATGATGATGACAAATCCCTTTTGGACAAATCTCAGTTGGCTAGCACGTTCACTGTGGCACCCATTTGCTTCATAGAATGCACCTAGGGGATCCGAACTTGAAACCATGCACCTAACCTAGACATCCCAATTTCATCCTTATGACTTTGCTAACCACTTGCTTTGGGTGTTTTTTCTTTTTCCTTTTTTTTTTCATTGTTAGTTGAAGCTTCAATTTGTACCGACATTATCATCTAAGCATAAAGGTTTCAGCTTGAAAACTTTAATTCTAGTCTTCAAGTCTTTATTTTTGTTATCACCATTAAATGCATATGAATGTTGCACTATTATGTGGTTTTGTCTCTAAAAATTGAATTGCTAGAACAGAGTCCATGTCAATGGTGTAAAACTTTTGAGCTGTGTTGTAATTTTTAAATAATTTTAAAGTACCACACTCTTGTGCAACCCAAGTATGGACTACTAAAACACCCTGTTGGCTAAAAGAGTGCCAAAATCAGGTTTGTTTGAGTGATTGACATGATCAGCACAACAATCATGCCTCTGCAATAGTTCTAGTTCTAGCCATTTCCTTATGGTTTCTTTACTGAAAAATTTTGTTTTGAAGGGGGATGGTGGTGGAGAAGAGTACTTGCATGATTTGCTCTTCCTACTGATATTTTCAAGCTTATTTCTGATGACAGTTCTGCCACTTACAAGTCTCTGCCAATTGTGATATTGTAATGGATTCTTTTCTTTTTTTGAATTCCACATTTTGTTGCACATGACTGTTGTAGAAGTTAGTGCCTTCCAACATGGTTTCACTGGATCTAAAATTCGTGATATCTTAATGTTGTAGGCAAAATCACCAATTAGAACACTAGATGAACTTTCAGTTGCAGAGGGGGTTCCATCTCCATATTTTCCATCAGTGATGGAGGCAGAAAAGGATGGTTTAACTGGGGAAGAACCTCATTCATGCCACAACAAGGCTACGGACCTGCCTGTTAGTTCTATTTGTGACAGTGACAGAGGAGCGAGCTCTAATGATGGAACCAATATTGGGTTTGGGATAAGGAGAGGACATTATTCTTATATTGTAAAAGCACGTGCACGTTCTTTTCTATATCACCAGGTCTGTGCTTACCTTGCTTTGAGGTCCTTGCTTTAGATAATGTATTTCGCTGCTTAACATTTTTTTATTGTATGCATAAAGTTTTGAGCACTAGATGTGAGCAAATTATTTCTTGGCTCGCAAGTATTTGTCTGGTTAATGCACTGAATGAAAGCCATGGCATTCACTTATTTGAGTATTTTTGTGCTAATTTACATGTGCAGTCAGCAGTCTTCATTTTATGTATTTACTTTCAATTTTTCTCATGAGACACAAATTGTTTTGGTATTCTTCATTGACAAAACCCTTATGGGAGATTTATCTGTGACAAATTGCTGCTATTAAAGTGGCCAAAAGGAAGACAGGAAGAGGAGGACACGTGTCTTGAATTTTCTTTGTTTTGATATAAAATTCGGCTATTCTAGTTGTGTCATGCATTTGCTACTTTTTTGGATCTCAAGTTCATACAATGGAGTTTTTTATATGCGGAAATCATGTTGAGCAAAGCAGTTATAGATATTATTCATTGACTTCTTAAATGTGCTAAAGAGAAAAGTAGTCATTGTTTATTACGGAATATTGTGGAAAACTTGGCATGGTCCGATATTGATTTTTCTTGTTTCCTCAATTTCTTTTTGCTTCAGTGCTCTTTTGTTGCACTTTATGCACAATGGAGCTGGGCTTGCCTTTCGGGCTTCTTTGATGAACTGTAGCTACAATAAAAATTTATCTCCCAGTACACCCCCTCCCTTTCTCTCTGCATTTACATTCTCTGTCCAGAGAAAGAAGAGATGTGAAAAGAAGGCAAATGTGAGCTAAAAGGCACTTCCTTTTATAGATCATTTTACCCTCTGTTATTCGAAATGGGAAAAGTTGTAGATTCTACTTAACTGCTCTTTGATACCTTCTCAACATTTCAGTTAATTACTCAAATTGAGCAGATAAACTTTCAGCTTTTACTATTGGGGGAACTCCATGTTCGTGAGTAATTTTTATAAGAATAAATCAGTGGAATGGTGATTGCAAATGTTGTTCTTTGTTATGTGTCTTTTAGGCGTCAGGTTTCCTTTAACCATTTTCTAGTTATACTGGCAGTAATATTCTGAGAGTTGTGATCAGTGTTTTATCATCAGAAATCAAGCCTTCTGTGATATCTGTGGACTTAAACCCTTTCAGGTCAGGCTGCTTGTTGGTGTTCTCAAATCTGTTGGCACTGGAGAACTAACGGTTAAAGATGGTCTGGTTCTCGAACTGCCTATGTGTTCATGTCTCTGTTGTGCTTTTTCTTTCTCTTATGTTCCGTTTTTCTTATGGGGGCTGCATGTGCATCTGTTGTTTGCAGCGGAAAGCATACTGAATGCAAAGTCTGTGACTGCTGCACCTCCCATGGCCCCTGCATATGGTCTATACCTTGGACATGTGAAGTACGATCTACCATGACCCAAATAATTTATCTTCCGAATTTGTGGTCAGCTCAGGTATCTCTTGAAGGTTGCAGGTCCCCTCAGAAATACTTCACAACAGGAAGGCTGAAGAGTACACCTTTGTATATGCTATGACTGGGTTGAAAATTGACTTTTACAGAAGATGTTCTACCATTGTCGTACTAAGGCCTTCTTGTTACTTTCGTCCATCTATTATTTGATTTTTGAACAAAGAAAAAGCTATTGGTCTACACTTTCATTATGAAGAAGTGTAACGTTTTAACATGTTGGCGTTTAGTGATGGACGACGACTGTCTACAATCCATTCCGTGGACTACTTCACACCATGCCAGTGTTTTTCATTTCTCCCAGTGGATGCCATTTGTGACTGCCGCAAGATTTTTACGCTGTTTTTAAACCCAAACCAGGTCGGTCGGTTAGACCAATTTAATCAAAATTTGATTAGCTAATAGCCTTGGTTGGATTTAAAAAGTTCAAGCGAACACTTAAATTGGTCAAAATTGGCCAAAAATAATAGAAATTTTTTTTTGGTTCATATCGGTTTTGACCTTGAATATCAAAAAATTGATTTTAATCTAAAAATTTTATTTAAATTACTGTTGAGTCTTAAATTTTATTTAAAATTTTTCATTGAATTATATAAATGTTATCCAAATTTTTAATCTAGTCTCTAAAATTAAAGGGTAAATTTTATGAAGTTTTATGTAATAGAGTAACATGATAATTAAATTGGAATAAAATTAAAATTAAATAATTTAATTATAATAAATAAAATTTGAACTTTAAAAATAAAAATAAAAATAAAAATAAGTAATGAATTTAGGGACAAAAATGTAAAATAGTCTAAAAATGTAAGTGATGTTTCTGCGAACCTCGTGCGCTTGTTGGCCCTTGTGCCTCCCGTTGCTCTCTGCCTATCACTTCCACTATTTTGAAGCAGACGCAAGTCAAGTGAAATTCCATGACAATGTCGTTCCCCATAACTCTTAACGCTTTTGCTAAACTCACACAACAAGCCCACCTTCACATGATCCCCACAAAGCCCGAACAATTCGATAATTTTCCGCTGCTGAAACTCAGAGTCCTACCCTCAATAGCGAGGCCATCAGCTCACAAGAATTCTGGACAGCTACCGTTGGTTAGTCCAGTCGAACCCAGATGGCAGAATGTGTTATCCACTGCAGCAAGTCTTTACCCTCTCTATGTGACTGTTGGAGGGGTTGTTGCTTGCCTGAAACCATCCGCTTTTGCTTGGTTTGTGAAGAGTGGGCCCGCTTCCTATAGTCTCTCTCTTGGGTTTATCATGCTGACGATGGGTCTTACCTTGGATTTCAAGGACTTGCTTGCTTTGCTTACGCAGAGGCCTCGTTCTGTGAGTAAACTTTCTTTTTTCTTTTCTTTTTTTTTCCTGAACAATGCTGTAAATTTTTAGTGGGAATAGAGAACTGGGTTTGCCTCAGTACTATTGTTGGCCGTCTTGAGAAAGTTTACTGCAGAATTCAGCTAATTGGGTGCACGTTGCCTCATATTTTCAAATTTGTGTTTATCTATTGAACTTAAATTGTTCTCGTTCTTTATAAAGAATTTAGCTTTTCAGCTTCTGTCATGTCATCATCTGAATTGTAGTTGATGTTCATAGTCAGTGATGCTGACATTGGGATTCCTTCAGATAATTAAGGGTGCCAGCCTGAGAAATATGTTTGATAGAGATTTTGGTTCTTATTTTGATACACTGAGACAAAGCCACAAAGCTGGAACATTTTTTGTGGGTTCAGTGTTATTGACTAACTACATCATGGAGGTATTGTGCTGATGAATGCGTTTAGTGCCAATCATGTACTAACATGATAGTTATTGCCTGAGACC
>JAHLGO010000436.1:3812699-3853781 GCA_020615895.1 Ceriops decandra
TTCTTTGAAACACAAATTGACCCCATAAAACCATACAAGAAACCCACGGACAGACACTAGTGTTGAATTTTGAGATCAACTACAGAAAAAGCAAAAAGACAAGGCTTTTCCCTTCTAAAGTGTGGAATGTGGGGACAAAAATAATTGAGATGAGCTTTGTCTCCTGATCGAATCTACCCCACCATGGGGTACATGACAAAAGCCAAATTGAGACTTCACCAAGTTGTCAAGCTCAGGAAAGCTTGGACTAAGGAAACCAGCAAGATTGCTTTATGGAAATTGTACCTCCCACCGGCCAATGGCACTCTGCTAATGAACTTTAAGCTAGAGGAGAACACAGGTGTTTACTGAAAGAAACCCAGTGCCTAAATCTTGCATGGAATGCATGCAAAATTTACAAGAAGATTAGAGAACAGAACAGTCACCCAGCATGTTTAATGATATGGTGGCACCCCAATAAGAGGCTCCATGCCTCCCAATTGATGCTGCAAAAATCTGTACACTGATTCAGTTGTCATGGCAGCAACTCTAACAACAAGACCTACTCCCTGCACCAAAAAGGAAACCAGCTTGTTGCCTGATCTTTCCACCTCTATGATCTTTGATGGCTAGAAAATTAGACACACCTTAGGACCAAAAAGGCTGCAAGAAGCAATAAATGGTGGTTTGGTCCTGCAACAATCGGCCTTCGCTCTTGCACGTTTGCCAAGGCCAGAGAAGGGCATGTGCAATTGCTCAGACATCATTGCTTTCACATTTTCTTTAACTTGAATTTGAATGTGCTTCAGCTTCGGCCTCAAATAATAAAATCACAAAATAAATTGCCACCACATAAGTTCTTTCAAAAACTTTCAACTTGACTAAACAGATGAAAATCATACATGAAAAATATTATGTCAGCAAAGGAGAAGACAAGCCACACTACTTGATGAATTACTACCCCAAGAGTATGACCATTGCTGTAACTTGGTAGTCCTGCATGCGTTCTGAAATAGAACTGATGCTTCCTTTCTCCAGCATTACCTGCAATAAGATGTCAAACAAATAAAAGTTGACATGTTCATGTCTTTCAATTTGATATATGACCATAAAATCAATGGATCATCATAAGAAAGAATGCAATCTGGACCAATTTAAAAAAGGCAACACCTCATGAATTTGCACATGTAAGCCCTTGGAAGACTCTTTAAAAGACCAGTGCATTTTTTTGGAGATAAGCCTGGAAAATGATTTTTGATATAGTTTTGCCCAAATGAATGTGGAAAGTTGGATTAACAAAAGGAGTGCAAATTAAAAGATAAGGTGAAAAAACATTGTGGCAAAAAAAATTGTGAATTGATAACAAAAGAATATGTGACTACCAAGAAGCAAACAGAAGGTGCTGGAAAGGATAAAAAGTCAAAATTATCTTGTTAATAAAACAAGAAAATTTAAATGGTGGCAAATAATAGAAATCTCCACTCAAACTCATAAGGATGGAAGAGATTTAACAGCAAACATGAGTGAAAGATGAGGGACGAATCAATTGGTATACAATGAAGTGTTTCATTGATATTGAAAATGAGCCAGCATGTTGTCAGAAATAAAAAGCTGTATAAGAGGAAGAGGAAAAGTCAAAAAAATCCAATATGTCTAAGCTATTGAAGATAGAAAAGATCAGCTAAATTAGTTAAAAAGAGATTACAATACAGTGTCAAGAAACACAGGATGATCAGCATCCAGGAATATGTGGTTAATGCTCTTATAAAGTTCAAAATCCCATTTTTCTCCACTTTCATGCCGTCCACTGGTAATCCAATCAACAATGACCAAATTTGAGTCTGAAAGTGCCCTGAAAACTTGTTTCTGAGAGTATCTTGCTGTTGAAAAACATGTCACTGGATCTGGAATGACAGCCAAAAGGGCACCACTGCCAATTGTTACCTACTGCAATGGCAATATAGTGGCCGTTATCAATTGAAATTGTCCACAACATGAGCAGTCAGGTGATCTAATCTGCCTCATTTAAATTCCATACAACAAAATTTATAATGTGGGTTTGGCAATAGATAACAAAAAAAAGAAAGAAAAAACCTGCAAAATTCAAATCCATAGCAATTTTTTTTTTCCGCACACAAGTGAATCTGGAAAGATGACAGGTTCTCATGGAATTGAATTAAACAACAAAAAAACGGCAAAAGAGATAGGGCTAAAAAGCTCTTATATTCTGTCAACTCACTAAACAAAAGCAAAGAAAGCTATTCAATGACGATAACAAACATGAAAACCATGGATCAAGAAGGGAAGATGGTTACCTCCAGGAGTTGTTGCGAACATTTGGAACCCAGAGACTTGTAAACCTATAGTAATACATAAACTAAACGATCATTATTAGGACTAATCAAAACCCAAAGAAAAAGGGACTGAAAGGAAAGACCTTGTATAGAATTAGGGAAAATTTTGACAGAAACAGAAAAAGAAAAGTTCAAACCTTGGTGGAAGCTTGGGTTGTAAGAACAGTGGTGCATCCATCTCCGATCACAAGTTCACATGAAATAAAATCTCCCTACACCCAATAGTATTACTATAGGTAACTAATAACCCAAAGACCAAATACATAACATGTTCCAAAAAGCTTCTCTCTCTGTTTTTTTTTTTTTACATAAAAGGAGAGAACAAAAATCAGGAACTCAGAATAAGAGGGAGAGATAAAAGAGAAATAATATTAATAAAAAAAAAAAAAAAAGTGAAGTAAACTTACAGAGACAATTCCACCACCATATGTGAGGGCATAAATCCAAGCAGCATCAATTTCAGAAGGACCCACCTGGAGAAAAATATATGTATATACATATATCAACAACTACCCACCAACCATCAATTCAACTGTACAGGAAAAATGGTTTGGTGTTTTGAACCTAAAGAGTTTATTGTTGGGAGCCTGAATCTGATCATTGCACACATTGAATTATTGTCAAGCGAAATTTGAATAAAACAAACAGTAAAGATCATTGAGTAACCCTTCTTCCAATAGACAAATAAGGGAGAAAAAGGCTCCTCCTTTTATATTTATAGATATATAGAAACATATAATGTGATTGGGATTGGGGAATTGAGATGTACCTTGTTGGGTATGATGAATTTGAGAGGGTACTTTGAGAAGCATCTTGTCACTCTTGATTTGCCTCCTACTTTCTCTACTACTACTTTCCCTGTTTTCCTCTCCATCTTTTCTCTGTTTCCTTCTCTCCGATTTTATTCCAGTTTTGTCCAGTTCAATCTGATTAAAATATCCATCCACACTGCAGTCTTGCACACAGATTCTCTCGAGTCAACTTGCGGAAACCATGCCATGCACTCAGATTCTCTCGGCTTCCGTCGGATCATTCAACAATTTAAAAATAAGCTACATTCTTTTATTTATTTTATAATTATAGAAAGACTTAATTTTGTAAAAAAGAAAAAAAAATCACTTCATTATATTTAAGGGACTATTTTCGAAATTCTTATATCACTATCTTAATAAATAAATAGATGAAACTTTAAAAAGGCAAAAGGTAAGATTATAAATTGTCAAACAAATGTTCAAATTTAAGATAATATTATTAAATAGAGGGAGACGTTTTAGTCTATTTCATACCTATGTATATAGCAAGGCAAATCTTTTAGATGATGATCTATAGAGGTTAGCCTTTAAAAACCAAAGAAGCATTTTCTATTCGTCGTTGCTTATAATATATGCAGTATATAGTATAACATATACATAATGAAATGAAACATTTATTTTTATTTATAAAACTCTTTCAAAACAATAAAAAAATATTTGGCATAATGGCATTAACCATTAAAGTAGGGAAACAAAAGCTAATCAAACAAAGAAAAACTTCTAAATTCAGCATAACAAATCATATAAAAGATTTTTCACAATTATAATTATCAACTTGCATAAGTTATCAAAACTAATTGGTATCTATAAGGTATAGAGATTAAGAGTCTTAATTATTTCATAATCATAGTTAACAATATAGTTTATCAAATTATTCACTAAAAAAGACTAAATAACAAGGCCTAAGAGAACAAAAAAAAAACATGTTGATATTGATGATCAATCGTTTAACTACATAAGAAAAAAAAATATTAAGAAAACCATTTAAGAAGGAAACCATAATCCAGATTAAGAAAAGTTAGGAAATCCAAATAGTGAAAATAAGGTTTATCAAAATTTGTTTTAAAAAGATTAAAAAATTGTAAAGATGACAAAGCTAAGAGTTTTACATATGCACTTATAAAGTGAGAAATGCTTAGATTTAAGATCATATTGCCATTCACCAAATAAGAAAAGGGCACAATGTGGTTGTGCCCCACCCACCAAAAAAGTCACTTTCATCATTACCTGATCATATGCTCGTCGTCGTGGAGAAGAAAATTTTATCACGACCCTTACCTTATTATCCATAAAGAAGAAATTGTGTAAAAGAAATTCCCAAATAAAAAGGAAGAGGCATCTCTTAACAAAAAGTTTCAAATAAAGAAAACTAAGATAAAATCATAATAGGAAAAAAAAATCAAGAACATAAAAAAGAAACAACTATAAAACCCAAAGAATAAAAAAACAAAACAAATAAAGACGAGAAGCAAAGTAAAGCATATTTAGCTTAAATTGAGGAACCAAAACCTTGATTAAGAATTGACAAAGAAATGGAAGCCAACACAATTAGTAAAAACAAATAAAACCAAGATCAAGTAAACACCAACATAAAAAATAAAAAAAACCCAAAGGAATTATTGTGTCCTTAATATAAATAACAAGAAATTGGTATGTGTTGTATTGTAATAGTTAAAATGTAATTTATCTTAGTAAGAATTCAATTTTTTATGTTAAGTCAAAACATATTGATGTAAAGTATCATTAAATACATCATAATCTTGATTCTAACCAACTGATACTTAAAAAGATTCATATAAATAATGATGTTGCTAATATGTTGATAAAGGTATTGTAAAAAAAAAAAGTTTAAATTATATTATTCATTAGGTAAGATAGCTAATATCTCCACATAATCAGAAAAGAAAATTTTGTTAAACTTATTGATCCTTTTTTATGTGGTGTAAAAGTTCAATTGTTGTGGAAATAGAGTTTAAATGTATTTACTTTTAACTTATAACCTAAAAACATTTAATGAAGGTATAAATATCTCACTTTGGCTATTGTAAACCTAATTAAGAAAAAGAAGTTGCAAATAAATAAAAGAAAAAAAGAGTTGGATAGTTACTGAATTTTTTTAATTTGAAATAGTGTTCTTATATCTTTACGATAGAAGAACAAACAATGTTCAATTGAATAGAAACTTGAATAATTAATAAAAGATGTTTTGTTTTTAATTTAGAATAATGAAATTTGTATTTGGAATACTATGAATTTAGTTTTTATGGGTTTATATTCTAAATACTATGGTAGCTTTTTACTTTAAAACTAAGACATTTTAATTTTGATAACTTTTTATTTTTTTATTTGTGACAGTCTGATTGAATTAAATTCCAATCAACTAATATGAGACATTTAGGGGTTCATTTAGAAGGGTCGAATTAGTATTTTGAAATTTACTTGTTAAGTTATGATTAACAAAAAATAATTAGTCTATTTTAATCAACTCATTAATCTCTCATTACATTCAAATTCAATTTGTTTAGTGTATTTAAAGTTGCATATTTCTATTATATTCACAAACAACCCATGTAACCTTTTCTGTTTTGATTCGAAAGAATTTTCTAACAAAAAATAATTCACGTATTCTTATATATACTTATTTTAATTATTATATTTATTATTCAATTATCTGTGAAGGAGAGATATCCTCTACCGTATGCGTACTTTACCACCCCTTCTCTCATCGAAACTAATCCTTTTGACCTATACACCAGATTAAGCTCTCAAGACAAATCAAAAAGATGCCCAGCCCATTAAAGCCCTGGATATGAGCTCTAAGTTGAGTTTAATTAGTCCATGGTCTTCAGCCGAAAAGTGCACTAAGCTGCGGCCATTAGCATCTCCACCATCTCAAACCTGGCAAATGGTCAAATGGTTGTTTAGACTTGCTCATTGTGCAGACCCCCGTAAAGACAAAAGGACAAAATCTTTGGTGACTTAGCTTAAGGAAATACATGTCGATTTGGTAGCTCCCCATGAATTGCTATCTTGAACTTTCCAAAAGCCACTCGCCGCGCCGCCCCCCCCCCCCCCCCCCCCCGGGGGGGGGGAGACATAGAATAATGCCCTGCAGCGTGCTCTCTCTAAGGCCTTTGATTCACCTTCACCTCAAGCGCAATTTAACATCAGCACGAACCTTTCAGAAACTTTGGTCAATTTAGAAAATAAAATCTTTGGCAGGCTTAACACCAATCGTTTTCTTCCTTTTCAGGACCTAAAATCAAAAGAAAATAAGCACATATTAAACAAGTAAGGTATTTGTCCAACATGCTTTTGACATATGCGGATGGTATGGAACAGTTGAAACAGTTGAAGCAGGGTGCAGGATACCTCTCCCCTTGATCAAAGAAAACAAGTCAACAGAATAAAATATGAAAGCGTTGTGAGGTAATACTTAAATTATGATTATGCAAGCGAAAAAAGGGTTTTGATACTTTGCTTGGTGAATATGTTTCTGAAAAATTTTTTATAGCTCTCTTTGCTTTAATCTTTCTTAGCTTCTACTAGTGGTAACCATTTTCTTCAACTTGGATGAAATACATGCCTATAAGACCCAAAAAGAAAAAGAAAAGACCATTAGACTCTGCCTAGTGTAACAGATAATCCATGTCAAAATTTGGATAAAAGAAGCACGTTTCAAAGAAAGAAATATCAGCAAGCAACTTTTGAAGGGCAACTGACAGGTCAAGTCATTGACTCCCATCCCCAAAAGAATGCCAAATGTCATGTCAGTCAGACCTTCAGTCAGTTGACATGCTTGATGAGCAAATGAAAAAACATGTGATAACAAGATTACATGTTGTTCACACTTGTCAATAGAAGATGACAGCGGATTGATTGCCAAATGACATGCCATTTAAAATTCTTCTCCAACAGAAACCAGAAGTCTAAAGAAATGGTGAAGATGCGGCAGAACCACTAGAAAGCATTCTTGGACAGGCCTTCATGGCCAAAGATGTTGAAAGGCAGAACCAACAAAACAAACAAATTAACTAAAGCACTACCTGAAACTAGTCTCTGCAAATTATGCAATAAGATTCAATGTTCTCACAGATAAATTAATAAACATGTTATCAGAAAAACTGATGATTCAAGATATGAACTTCCCAGATAAAACAGTTAAAACCAGATGGAAAAAGGAGCCCACCATCCAAAAATCTGTGAGGAAGAAACCAGATTGCTCATCCACAGATATAAATTAACATCCTGAACATCAGTTCTTGAGTCTGCTGATTATGATTTCTAAGGCAATGACATCATTACAGCAATATTGAGTTCCTTGTTTCCAAAGAACTTTCTCCAACTGATGAAACTTTCACTTAGAGTTTTCAAGCAAAAAGTTCAGTGCTCTGACTTACAGATTTTGCTTCTCTGATTGCAACACACAGATAAGGTCTTTACCAGATTATATCTCCATCTTTAACACATCATCATTATCTTCATCTTCATATTCGGACTCTGCATAGCCCATTTCCTCAGAATCAGAAGTCAAGGCACTGTTGAATTTGTCTTCATCCCCTTCCCCACATCTATTCTTCACTTTTCGTCCTTGCTCTTTACTTGTAAGCAACACGCCCTGCCTTTTCACCTGAGACGGTGAGAAACTACCAACTGATTTTTTTCGCTTTTCCTTACCTTTACCCATAAGATGGATATATCTAAATCTCATACCCGCCAGAGGATGCTTTTCCACCAGGAAATCCTTCCTATATGCTTCTCTAAGCACCACAGTCTGCGTCCTAATTTTATTTGAAATGTAAAAGATCCCAGGATGATGCACCAAAGCCTTCTTAAACCTATCTCCAAAACCCAAATACTCTCCCAAACAAAGCAGATTATCTCTTTCTGTCTTCTTTGACACCATCAACCAAAGTAATTCGTGTAACAATGCCACAGTCCACTTCTCCGCTTGATCCCCATTTGGGTTCAAATGGAAGGCATCTTCATATGGTGATATATACGGCAAACATTGCCACTCAACAACCCAATCTTTAACTTTCTTCTCTAAGTCAAACCCATTAGGATAACTTAAAGAAAACCCAATACGCCCCCCTTTCTTAATGTTCCTTAAGTCTCCACGTGCTGCTCTTCTCTCCATTTCGGACACTGCCAATTCATCTCTCCAGGAAACTAACTCTAAGCAAAGCATACCGTCACTAGCTTCAGAAACATGGAAATATTCAGGAAAATCGGATAAAAGAGAAGTTAAATAATTATGCGGTAAACCCAAATCGAACTGGAACCTATCAATAACAGGAAAAGGCAGCCGTCTTCCTCTTCCGGTTCCTCCAGTGAGCATTAAAAGTTTAGCCAGTCTTTTCACCGCACCATATCTGAGGGTAGGTGAACTGTGAATGGCTAGCTCTTCTTCCTTATGAAGAGAGAAGGCTTGACGGGTGAGCTTGACATGGAGAGGGAGGGAGGGAGCAGGCTGGAATTGGGTAAAAAGCGAAGGGTATTTCTGCAAGAACTTGATGGCTTTTGTAGGGAGATTGGGGTGGCGGGGTTGTTTGAGAAGGGAGACGGAGGAGAGAGGGAGTGAGTTGGAAGGGGAGGAGATGATTTGGTTCTTGAGAGAAATGGCTGCTTTCAGGTCTTTCTCTCTGGAGACAGCTGCGTCTAGATATGGGTCGCGTACCCATTTGACTCTCGCGGCTATGAAGCCCCGGGTGTGGCAGACTTGGTGTGGCCTCCTGAAAGCCATGAACACGAAAATAGATTGTCAGTACAGCGGTGGTGCCCCGTTGCCGCTTTGCCGCACACACACCGCTTCTATGTGTAGTTCCTTTTAAAGCTCACAACTAGAAGAAATTTATATTTTCGGCTAACCACATCATGCCGTCTTAGCTCAGCCGGTAGAGCGCATGGCTTTTAACCATGTGGTCGTGGGTTCGATTCCCACAGACGGCGTACGGTGGGTTTCTTTTAGCGCCCCTTCCTGTCCCTTTTGTTGTTATTGGTTCCAGCATTCCGCAGTTCGGGAACAAAAGGTGGACTAATTGATGTTTGAGTCGCTTGCCATTGATTGATCCAAAGTGCGCTTTGGTTACGCAATTTATATTGTTTTGGGTTATTTCGCACCAAAAAATAAAAAAAAAAAACTAGTCGAGTGTTCTGCGTGAGTGCCACAGGGGGATCCCATAACAAGCTCAAAGCAAACCAATTATTTTGCCTTCTAATGAGGTGTTTACTTGAGGCCCCAAGTCCCTCTCAGAATCACAAGCATCTCACTACTTCGAAGTGAATCACTCTTTGATAGCCATGAACTAAGCTCACGGCATTCATTAATTCTGCCATGTTTCCAAACGTGTTGCATTTTCGTACACTCAAAACCCCCATGATGGGTAATGTTGTAATCTAGCTAATAAAAATGGAAAAACAGCTAAAGTACACTGCACCAGGTAGTAGAATTTGAACACCTTCCACAGAATACTAAAAGTTTGGGGGAGACCTAAGGACAAATTTCAGGATGCTCACGGTGGGAAACTTGGAAGTCTAGTGTGCACGAGTCATCTTTACCTTTGGCATTGCCTTCTTCATCTGACGGGCGCGCTCCCTTGCTTCTTTCTTGCGAATAGCCTCTGCACCGAGCTTTGCCTCAGCTTCCTCCATCATCTTTTTCCTCTCTGCCTTCTTTTTCTGCAAAGCTTCCTGCCTCACACTCTGAAGTTCTCTGTATGCCTCTTGGGCAGCCTTCTGTCTTGCTGCCTCCATTTTAGTTCGAGCCTGAGGTAGAAAAATGACTGTTAAAATTAAATAGTAAAACAAAATCATTAAATTAGCTTGTGAATGATGATCACAAGTTAATAACCTGTGAGCTCAGCTTGTAGCGTCCAATTAGATCAATGTAATAAGGTATAAGTGCCACCAATCGAGTCATATCAGCCATGTTCTTGGCATCAGGGAGGGCAAACTTGAACAAAAGCATCTTCTTGTGCATGCCAGGGTGTTGATCAGAAAAATGCATATAGATGAATCCATTTCCATATTTCTCAAAAGCCTTTTCACAAAAAACCTGCCGATAACCAGATGCAACTTACATCTTATCCAAGCAAATATATAAATCTAATAATAATTCACTTACACAGCTGATCTAAACACTATATCTCGTACAAAACCCAACAGCTCAATGGAATACATGTGAAAACAGATTGGCATGGAAATCACACTGAAATAATTCAACGAAATGCTATGAGTAGGAGGTAGCTTATTGACAGAAGTCAAACATTAATTTGACCTAAAACCAAAGCAATAAAGTTGTAGTGCCAGTAAGACTAAAAGATGAAATGGGAAGAAAACATGCAATTTGTATAAACAGTCCACTGATGCCAAAGTAAAATAAACTTGCATGATCCTACAAGAGATCAACCAAAACTTAGAAATAAATAAGATTCACTTAAAAACAAGGAAAGGTAAACACTTGCCATCAATGCTAACACAGAAAGAAATGCTGATTGGACCAGCTAATAATGAGGATCTTCAAAAAGAAAAGCCAATATTGAAGCATGGGCGCCAACTATCACAAAAATATTTACTATTTATGCCAACATACTAATTAGGAAATTGCCTCCCTGTAGCTCCTCATAGTTGACAAATCCTTGGAACGATCCCCAGTTTCTCTTTGCAAACAGAAAAAAAGATGAAAAGATCAAATCTTTTGAACCATGTTTTAGAGACAATACATGCAGTTACCTCTCCACACAGATCTATGCTGCCTCACACAGAACCAAAGCACACCAAGTACTTAAAAATGGGAAAAAATTACATTCTTACAAAAATGAAATGCACACTTACAATATCGTGCAGACAATTGCTGCCAGAATTCAGAAAATGCTTTCCTTGATCAAAAGCATTTCATGCATTAAAATGCAGTAAAAAGTCAAGAACAATGACCCAAGTCAAAACCCATTTAAATCTAATCATGAGACTGAAGAAAACAAGTCCTTAGAACTTTACAAGCCACAATTTTACAGAATGCCATATGAACTAACTTCAGTAAGTCAAGGCAGTGGAGGAAGGAAGAGAAACAATATAAGCAATGCATCTAAAAAATGAGCCCAGTTTAACATAAATTTTGTGGAAAGCAATATTTTCCAAGTGCAAAAATTTAAAAGGAAAAAACAAAAACTGAAGATGCTAAATCTTGTTGCCTTCCAACAGAAATGGTCAAGGCTATATTCTCATTCTATAAAGCTAATATATAATTGTTGAAAACCTCATGTGATCACTGTAACCAAGCCATTTCAAATACCATATGGATGTACTTCTAGAGCACATCAAAATCTCAAGATTCCAACTTGATGAACTGTCACTTCTTAACGACCAAATTCCCAAAAGCCTAAGCTACACAAGATAGAACTCATGGCACAAGCTAAGGTATGTTGGTGGGAAATGCCAAAGATCCAAAGTGATCCACTAGAAGAGACTACATAAAGAATGAAGCTTATCTAAGCAGACATTCAACAATAACACAAATGATCAGCAACCAAACCTATTAGTAATCTAGTAGTCCTAAATCAAATCCCAGTTTTGGTAGAGCAACTACAAAAGCAAAAGCTAGGAGAGCAGTTCCATGCCAAATTCTAAGAATCAAACTCATACAAAAAGAGCATGAAGGAAAAAAAAAAAAACGCTCCACAAAAAATTGAAATAGCCATGAATAATCAGACCTGCTCAAGCACGGCCTCAGTGATCAAATCCCCAGCAACCTCCTTGGACTCAGAAATAACAGCCAAATCCTCTCCCACCCACTTCCGCCCGGTGGGCGGCTGCCCCACAATTCCTGCAAACCTCTGCAAATCTCTCAACTCCTTCTGCATCCCTTTGGCCAATTTCTTCTTGGCCAACGCAAAAACTACATGATCCATTGCATCATCGTTCATATAAACCTCAAAACTAATCTCATCCTTACACGGCACGATCATATTGTAAATCCTCGATATCAAATCGTGCCTGTTCTTCAATTCCATTGTCGCCAACAATCCCTGGCAGTATCTACGCCCACTTGCATAGAATTTGAACACGTTCTGCCCTTCTTTCAACAGCAATGGCGAGTCGTCGCCCTCCCCGACACCCAAAAGGCTGAAATTTTTCTCGAAAATCGAGTCCTTGGTGGCAAACTTCGCAGCCCAAGACAGGGCCAAATTCTCATTCTCGCGTCTCCCCGTGAAGTAATTGATTATGAACATGATCAAGAATGAGATGCAGACTATCTCGCTAGTGTACGATTGCTTCATCTTCGTCGTCAAAACGGCGGCGTTTTCAGAGGATGGTTTCGGATCTGCCGTCTGGTTCTCGTTGGAACCGGCGGATTCCGTAAATTTGTGGCCTTCGGAGGCTGGCTGTTGAGGAGGGAGACCTTCGAACTCGTCTTCATCCCAGTAATCGAAGGAGGTGGAGGTGGACGGTGGAGGCGAAAGCTTCTGTGAATCGGATTCCGGTTTTGAAGACGGAGATTCCGAAATCAAAATAGAGTTTGGATCCGAGTTTTCCGACGAGAGCTTGAGATCTGGGACGCCAGGCGGTGAGTCAGAACGAGTTAAGGGGAGATTGGCGAGATCGAAAGAGGCCGGGTCGAGGGGTTCCTCGGTAACGTCGTCAACCTCATCCTCGGCGTCGAAACCTTCAAAGTGGGAATCGGCGAGGACAGGAGAGCGAGAGAGAAGGAGAAGCAAGAGGGAGAGGAAGTGGAGAAGGGAAGCGGGTCGGGTCATGGTTTCGGGGATAGGTAGACGTTTGTTATTGAGTTGGAGATTGATATTGACACCGTTGTTAGTTCTATTTTAATTTATTGTTTACCGAAAATTTAAACTGAGAAAATAAGTAGAGACGAAGAGGCGGGCAGAGGTGGACGAGGAGGACGGACGAGGACGAGGACGAGGAGAAGGAGCGAGGGAGTGGCGATGGTGCGTTCAGAGAGTTACCTGGTGAGGAGGACTGCAGTCTGATTGACGAGGACTATCAATTAGTAATTAATTACTCATTAAATTATTTTTTCACGTTTTACATTTTTTTTTAATGTCATCACTAATTTTTATCCGAATTTTTCTAATCTATACATTACAATAATTCATCAAAGGATTAGAAATTTTAATTTGAAAAAAAAAAGATTAAGGGTTGGTTTATTTGGGTGAAAATAATTTGATTATATAAAAAATTATTAAAAACTTTCAAAAAAATAATTATTTGTTATTATTTTCTTTTAATATGATTATAAAATCTATTATTAAATATTTTTTTATTTGGTACACACAAAAAATAACAAAATTTTAGAAATTTATAATATAACTTTATTTTTTTCTCAATTTATAATATAATAAGAATTATTTTAGTTATTAATTAAAAACCTTATTCACTTACATTATGTAGTAAAGCATAAGCTTAATGTAATTAGATTGAGGTCCGACCTTGTTAAAGTCCAATTAAGCTTAAGATTATTGAAATTTTATGTAATAACTTGCTTAGTAATTTGTCTTTAGTTAACACCATTAAGTTTGACATGTCAATATAACGCTTAATAAAGTTGAAAATTTTGTTAAAATATCAAATTATCATTTTTTTTAAAGTTAAGTTAGATTTGTTAATTGTAGATTTATTTGGATATTAATTTGTTTAGTTGATGAAATTTAATTATTTATTTACGTGTAGACTTTCCTTCAACAAGAAAGAAACAAAGAAAAAAGTGGGAGAGAGAAATTTTTTAATTTTCTTAGAGAACATGAACAAAGGAAATTACAAATTATTTGTTAGAAAATAATTAAAAGTAAAAAAAGAAAGAGAAAGAAATAATATGCATTGAAATACTAATTTTTCCTTTTATAATCAAACACTAGATTTGTAAACTATGTATAAAATCAGAGTGTAAATATGATTTAATTAGCAAGTCTTAACAATTTATTTATTTATTGTTGATTTTGTAAATTTGGTAATTCTATATTTGCTTTCTATTTATAATTTTATATGGTCAATTTTTTCAAAAAAAAAAAAAGATAGGATAATTTAATTGCTTTTATTTGGGACTTTACATTCAATTATTGCTCAAACACAAGCAATATACAAAGTAAAACCTTAAACAAATTTTCTTTATCACATAACGGTCACTGAACAAAATGGAAACTAGGCTTTTATCTTTTTATTTTTATTTTTTTGACCAACAAAAATTAATTTCATTCAAAAAGCTAGACATATTTACAAAAGAACCTTTGCACTAATAGACCCAAAATCTCTTCCTCTCTGTGCAATTAGCCCCAAAAAATAAAAAAATAAAAAAAAGAGTCAAATTAGTCTACATGTGGTGCACCATTTTTTGAGTTTCCCGCTCTCCACATCCACGCCTACCTTCACATCTACATCCGGACCCAGCCAGATCGCGTGCCGGCGATCGGCCCTTCTCTGCGCTGTCGTCGCCGATCTCCCGACCACCGACAATTGAGGCTTTCCTTACTAACAGGTTGCGTCTTGCATTCTCTCCTTGTTTTCGAGGGTTAGCAGTTTTAATTCAAATTTCTTTTTTTTTTTTCCTGAAGATGTAATTAGTTAGGGATTTTCTCTAATCTGGTTCGTTCTTAAAAAATGCAATTAGGGAAATTGAAAAGAGATGTCGAAGTACGATTACCCCAGGCTGTCTCGTTCGGAGATTATAATTATCCTGGCAGATTCTCAGGTTGCTGCCGTTGTCGACAACGATCTCAAGAACCCCAACTCCGATTTTATTTCCGATCTCTACACTCGGGTTCTGGTCCATCTTGGTCTCCTTCACGAGTATGAAAAGCACCAAAAAAATAAAATTAAAGAATTCTTTTATATACATTTATTATGTAAAATTTATTTTTATTAATATTATTTGTAATGGGTGTTTGTCCCCTTGTTTTGCAGAGAAGATTCAGCGCAGATGGAGTTCACGGCTTTGGAGCAGCTTGAGAACCCAGACCATCATGTAGACTCCGTCAGGACCATGAATCTGTACATCAAGATAAAGGAATTGATTGCATTGCTGGATTGTCCTTTGAAATTCACTCTCAAAGATCTCTTGAGGCCACAAGGGGATCGCACCGAATATTTTCTTAGTGCATTTCTTAACTTCCTTCTTCACAAGTAGTTTACTCTAACTTAGTCTACATTTTTTATTGTCTTCCCCTTTTGTGTCTATTTCCAAGTGGGTTCTTAGAGGAAGAAAAAGAAGGAAAAATAGAATGAGAGGATTAAGAAGAAGAAGAATTAACATCTATTAAGACTCTTTCTGGGATTGTGGTTGCATGATGAGTCTATTCTTCAATTCCAGAAGTGGCCCAACATATGGGGATTTGGTTTAATTACATTAACTCTTAGAAGTCAGTTCATTTTCTGAAAATTAAAGTTTCTGTAACAAAATCGAACTTTTTTCCTAGCCTTTATCCAAATGAAAGTTTAAGAAAAATTAGAGAAAGAAAAACAGAAAGAAAATTAAAAAATATATATATCTTATCTTGAAACTTTTCTGAAAGGCTCAATTGTCATGGAGGATAAACCTTTTGTCTTTCAATGTGGTTCTCCGTTATTGATATTCTTTGATTGTTGACACTCTGATATCTAATACCTTTTCCTATATTATTTGAACTTCAGGAACACAAAATTTGATTTCCTACGTCCAACAGTAGAGGAACTGGATATACTTGAGAATCAGCAAAAGGAGTGGGAGGAAAGGATTTCACAGGTAACTGAAGGGCAGTTCTGTGCTTTGTTGTTATATGAGCATTTCTTAACACTACATGCTTTATTTGCAGCTCAATGCAGAGATTGCTGATTACAATGCAGCAAGAGAAAGGGAGCTGCCACTTGTTCAAGAGGTGGATGCCAAAGTTAAGGAACTGCATCGGACCATTGCAGATCTCAACAGTCAACAAATGTCACTCAGAGCTTCATTCCGCAAGTTGAAGGACAAGGCTGCAGAAATGGATGGAGAGGTGATGATATTGATTCATTACCTTGTTTGACTTCAGTTGTGCTCAAAAAGCATAGTTGTGATCTCTGCTGAGCATATTGTTGCATATCAACTGATCTAATATATGTGTTATGTTTGTTCTTCAGATTTCAAAAGCTGAGTTTGACCTGGTACAAAGTGTACAAGACAATGCAAATTTGCGTTCAAAAATTGTTCAGTCACCAGATAAATTGCAGGTAGCCATTCTGCTCTTGACATTAAGCTTCATTTTGAAAACAATGATTTGATATCTTCTACTTGGCTGTTTCCAACAGTGCAGTTCTAAATGCACTTTGGTAATTGCTAATTGTCCTTTGCTCACCATAGGAGATTTGGTCAGCTTGAAAGGAAAGTTTGCTTTACATTATTTTTGTGGGTGCCCAATGATGGTTTTGTAAGATTGAATAGATATTCTTCACAGAGCAACATATTTGCTGGACATTAGCTGTGATAATTCGTCCTTTTCTAATGTGCTGAGCTTCTACCTGCTGCATATGAAGAGTTTGCATGCCAGAGCTTCATAAAATGCAGCAATTGTTTCAACAAGACACATATTTATTGTAACAACAGAATGAAGGATGGTTGAGGTATATAGTTCTGTATATAATGGCCTTTCTTCTAGAAGGCATCCTTATAGAATTTACAGAGACTTCAAATCTTAGTAACTACTGACTTGGCAAACCTAGATGTTTAACCATTAACAAGAGGTGAGTTAATAATAAGTTAGAAATTGTGAGAAGCTTATTTCATTACTGCCTCGTCAAGCAGAATGGGCCTTAGCTAGCATTTATTTCACTAGGAATGTAATTTAGTGTTTTTTTTTTTTCAATATATTTTGAGCAACTTGATTTTGCTTGTTACTCATTCTGTCCTGTCTTATTTACTTGTTTCTCCACATGAAACATAATTTAGGCTTGCACATATTTGATTGTGATTTATGCTCAATGCCTGTACTGTAATGTTCCTGGAATCCTAAGCTTTCTATGTTGGAGGCTTTTTATTCGTGAAGTCCATCTTCTCTTAACACTTTGAGATGCATCTTCTATTGATATTTGACCTTTTTTTTTTTTATGTAAACTTGATAATTAAGTTGCTCACCTTTTCCTATGCAAACAATTTTAACTTGTATTTGGTAATTCAACATGGAGCTACAATGCCTCAAAAAATCTGCCTTTTCATTTGATGCCATAGGATTTAAAGAAGCACTTGAATGTGCCATCATTGTTCTGCAGTTGTTTGATAGTTTTCAATTGATGTAATCCCAATGACTTTCTGTTTTATTGTTGATTAAAAAAATTTCACAATGTTATATGGGTTAAATAAGAAAGGGTGAGCCTTGGTTTAATGGTAAGGTTACTGCAATGTGACCTGGAGGTCATAGGTTTAAGTTGCTGAAACAACCTCTTTGTGAAAATAAAGGAAAAGTTGTGTATATTTGAGCCTTCTCCAGACCCCACAGCATGAGAGCCTCATGCTAAGGGTGCCCTTTTGTACATTGGTTCAATAAATTATCATCTGATGTAACTTTTGACTTCAACTTTCTTTTCCTCACTTGTCATTAACTTGCAAATATTTCTTTCACATGTGGTGAAAGAGAGCTTTAGAGGAGAAGAAATCAATTAAGGATCAGGCAAAGAATGCTGAAAGATCAGCCATGCAAAATTTTCAGAATAAGACTGCCCTTCTTGAGGTTTACACTAAGGTATTTTGTTTAAAGCTGCAATAGTTATCTTTTGTTGTTGTATACCTGCAAGCTATCAGGGCTAACAGACTTGAAGATATTTTTATCTTATCATCTTTTAGTCTTACTTTTTGTATTAGGTCTGATTATGAGCCACTTTACAATGGAAGGTCTATTAATTGCATCATATTGATAGTTTAATGTACATGCTGTAGGAGCTTGAATTTTATTTTTTTTTTGCATCTGGATTTGTATAAACTTCATTCAACAACCTAATGGATCCATGTGTCCCATAATTTGTTGGCATAAAATAGATTTTATTTTCACAGTAAGCATGAATTTGTTGTTGTTATGCTGTGTTTAGCCTGACATACAATATAAATTTGGATACAAATAAGGACCAAAGCAGTCTTGACAAAGATGAATTCCCATGCACAGGTTGCATAAACATATTTGAAAAGATATTCAAAATATTTCACGTAGTTTCAAATTGAGAAATTAGGTATAAGGTTTCCTGCCTCAAAGATTAATGTAGGTCTTAAATCTAAGGAGCTGGCATGAAAATTGAGGTATTTAAGCATACATAAAGATGCAAAATTCTGAAGCTGAACTATTTTTATGGATAGGATAGTTACTGATGCTGTGTGCTATTTTTCAGACTTTAAAGAAAATGTCAAAGCAGTTCACTCAGATGCAGGCCATACAAGAACAGGTGAGCTAATTCCCTTTTACATTTTCCTCGGTGCCATGCAATTTGTTAGTGTGATTTAGCTGCTTTGTCATTGTGAGATTGGTCATTGGCCATAAACAGGAGGATCTTCACATTGTGTGGAGACAACCAAGAATGTTCCAGTTTTCTGTTTTCTTTGGTGAAGAGAATTTTTGACTGCGTCTTAGTTGTGATCACTCAAAAGCTCATTGTGGCATAAATTTTCATCTATAATAGGTTAATTCTGCCAAATCTATTGAAAAAGAATATAAAGCTTTAAAGGCCAAGCTGGGTGATGATGAAGTATTGGATAAGTCACTCGATGCTAAACTGATTGAACGGCAAGGCAAAGGTTGTTTGTCATGCAACTATGATTAAATTTATCCTTTCTATCTCCGATGAACACAACTCTGAGCATCACAATCTCCACACCTCAATTTTCCCAGTACAAAAGTTAGAAGAGCTAAGAAAGTTACTTGAGAAAGAAAGAGATCTGAAATGTGAGGATGCAGCAAGAGAATTTAATAACATTAAGTCAAAGGTGGAATCTCGGAGATGTGATCTGGAAGAAAGACAAAGAAAGGTTGAAGCTGTGGTTGCAGAGGTAATCAGTTGACTTTTCTCTTAAATGATTTCCTGCTTATCTGTAATCATTTGATGTATTGTCCATAATGTTTCTTTTTTTGTTAGTAGGTTGATGCAATAACTTCAAAGACTAATTTGGTAAAAGAATCTGGAGCTGCTAGGGTACAGGTTTTACTGGATAAATCTGAAGAGATTGTCAAACAGGTGTGCTGCCAATAAATCACATTTGTTCATTTGTTTTTATACATGCGCGTCTGCCATCTGATTGAATATGGCTCCTTTTTTCAATCAACTAGTAGCATTTTCCACTCACAATATCTTGTGAACCACTTCAATGAATGGTGGTTTCTCTTAGAATTATGCATATGTTGAAAAAGGAATGTGCCAACAGTGAGAAGGGAAAAATGCATTACCTGCTCGTGTAAAATCCTGAAAATGGCTATAATATAGAGTTAGAAACGGGGAATATGATAGTCTCCTGTACCACTTCCACTAAAATATGAGGCCATGCTTGCGCCGCCCTGTTGTCATCCCTAGAAATGAGGCCATGCTCTCAATGCTAGCTTCTTTCTTCCATGGTGAATTTAAAATAAGCAGCTTTGTCAAGTGTTTATAAGAGTGCATTATTCTCTGAAAATGTACTCGGATGGGTTTTGCTGGAAACACTCGTCCTCGTTTTATCGCACATTCTATTCCCTGTTGAACTCGAGTCACCATTGTGATATCCACTGTGGAAGGTGGAGCCGTGGAATTAGAAGCAAATGGGCATCCCCATGAAGAGACCCAAACAAACAGGCTAGTCATACTAAAAGGTTCCTGAAAGTATCAGTGGACAGAGATGCCTTCCCTCGTTTGCAGCCCTTCGCATAGAATCTTTGTTTGTTTCTTTTCTGATTTTCACTAACGTATGTTTTGTGATTCCTGATTTGATCAGCTTAATTTTTGTTGTGTTTCATCATTGCAGTTTCAGCAATACTCAAAATCTGTGGGGCACTTTTTACCAACTGTTGAAGTGGAGGCAGAAACTGACTAAAGCAGCGAATGTGTCCGTCAGGAGCTCTCAAAATGGGGGCCATCACAGATCTAAGGTTTAAATCCATTAATCCTTTTGTAATTTAGCCCTGTTACGTCGTTACTTTCTTAGAGTTTTAATTTATACTATAAGATTTTTGTAATTTGTAATTTTAATAATTAAGATTCTCTCTTATATTTTTATTAATTTTAAAGTTTTTCTTTGAATTTTTAAAAATTTTATAAAATCTAAATATTATAAGATTTAATCTTTTTAATTCACCTTAATTTTTAAATTTTTTTTTAGAATTTATGTTTTAAAATTTTATTCGAGTTAGAAAATTTGAATATATAAAAAAGTTAAATATTATAAATTTTCAAAGGTTTGAAAAACTAAGAAAAATGATTGTGATAATTCAAAAAAAATTATAATATTTGAATTTTAAAATGTTTTTATAACTAAAAAGCAGTTTTAGAATTAATGAATTTTACTAAAATTAGAAATTGCGAAGGTTTTACAGATCTCAAAAGGTAAAAAGCAAAAAATGTAAATTATAAGGAGTCCTCCCAGCTAAAACACCATTGACGAGTGGGTGTTCTCACTTTGATCTCCCGTCAAATTCCTTTGACCCTACCCCTGTCAAGAAGGGTCTAAGCCCCTGAGTGAATCTTTGTGGAGGAGAGATCATGACCATCTTTAATGTAGAGGACTGCAAATTAACTTAGTCTATTTGTTTATATAAATCATTATTATTTGAACTCATAACTTCCATACCCGTTTAGAAATTAGTCAAGTTTAGTAATTATAAGTTTGATTTAAAACAGCCCGTGAGTGGGACAATAATTACTTTGTTAATTGGCTTGATATATTTATTTCTAATTCATGTATTTATTAAGTTTATATTCATGCATTATGTGAATTTTAGATATATAATAACAACCGTTAAATTTAAAAAAAAAAAAAGAAAAGAAATACGCTTCTAATAATAATTTGTTTATTTTTAATTTAAATTTTATGAAATAAGTTAAATCAATATTAATTTAATTGTTGATCATGGTAGTTAATTCATGAGCAAGATTTTTATTTAATTGGGTAGTAAATGATATATATATTTTTTCCTTTCAGTATTTTATTTATTTACAAATACAAATAATTGATCGAAAAGAATTCTCATAATTCTTTTAGCCATCAATCAGCCTCGTTTACAAGAAAGAAAACAATGTTCCTTCGAGAGGCTACGAATTTTTAATATTTCCTTCCGAAAGCCACCATTTTTGTTTTAATAGATGAAACCATCAAATATATATATGATCCTTCGGTGCAAATCATGCAAATTATAATATCACCATGTTAAAACAATTGTTATACATAGCAAATAAATATGCATGCATATAAATAACCATCATAAACTAAACTTCATATAATGGTTATGGATTTTGTATAACCATCACTATGCAAAATTATTTCACGATGTTATCACAACTCTTTTTTAATGTTTTTTTTTTTTTTTTTTTTTTAATGATGCTCCCACGCCCTCCCGCTCATCCTGCTCCTCTCACTCTCACTGATTTTGCCGCCACTCATCACCAGTTTCAGGTCTCTGCTTCTTTCCCTTCCCCCCTACCCCTCCGCCCCACCCTATTTTCCTTTTCTCATTACTATTTTTAATCGTGTTTTTATATTTTAGAATATGCTCGACCAGATTAGACTGGATGATTATAATCTTTGGTAGGTTTTCTGGGTTTTTTCTTGGCTGGAGTTTTAGATTTACTTTGGGCCAATTAATAGTGTGTTAGAATATATAATTATCAAAATAATTATTTATAAACTAAAATAAAATTTAATAAAATAGGTATTTTCGATTATATTAGTCAATAATTAATGAATATTAATTTATTACTATAAAATACAAAATTTTTTATACTGATTAAGCCTTCTAACTTATAATTTAATATTTTACTAGACTAAAGATTACATTAGTTGTTAATATTTATCTAACTTCTTTTAATCAAGGTAAGTGATTATAATTAGTTTAAATTTAAATTAATTATTATGGTAATTGAGTAATTATCTTTAATTATTACTTTAAAAAATAAATAAATACTTTCATATTTATCTTTTCATCTTAAGAATAATTTCAACATTCTCTCACTTAACCAGCACAATTACAAATAAATAATACTCTTAATAATAGTCATTACATATACTACTAATTTAAACTATATTTACTTAATTACAAAATTCTATACATAGATTATGGTAGTTATGTAGTACTTTTAAAAACATTTCCTTTCATGTATCACAATGATAATGAATTTCTAATGATACACTTTATTGAAACAAGATTTTATCAAACATAAAACTTTATGTTTCAATTTATACAAGTTTCAAATAATCTTTATGTGCATTAAATAAAATTTTATTTGCAAATGATCCAAAGATTTCCAAAAATGACAAAACTTCAAGGAGCATGGTGTAAAATAAAATTCAAATAGATTTAACAAGTTTTATATATTCAACTTAATTCTTATATAACTTAACCAATATTTTTTTAATCATAGAATTAATAATCATAAGTTGAATATTAATATGTTTTACTATAATTGCTTGCTCTTTTATATAATCTTTGACAACTAAATACTTTATATTGATATGTTTGCTTTGACTTTCACTTTTATTTTTTTTTTTTTGAAAAGAACACTATAAATGAATTATCACAATATATCTTTAATGATCTAGAAATAAAATTTATAATTTGCAAACCTATGATAAAATTTTTCAATCATAAAGTCTGTGCTGTAGTTTTATGGCACACAATGAATTTTGCTTCCATAATAGAAGAGATAATAATAATCTACTTGATACTTCTTTGAGATATAACACTTTCAACAAGTATAAAAATGTATCTAATGGTAAACTTTTTGTTCTCTACACAATTACCAAAATTAATATTTGAATACCTGACTATCTTTAAATGATTAGTATATTTGTATATAGACCTATAATTATTGGTTCTTTTTAAATAACTCGTAACCTTTTTGGCAGTTTTTCACTGTTTTTATTCAGAATTACTGTAACATTTCCCAACATTCTTACTACAAATGAAATTTTAGGTCTAGCATAAACTTATGGATATATGAGTTTACCAACTACTGATACATATGATATTTGCTTTATTTTATCTCATTTCAAGTCATTCTAATGACATTATATAAAATTGAATTTATTCTTTTTAACTATATATGTTATAGTGGAAGAACATTTTTTTTATCTTAAATCTTTCTAAAACTTTTTCGATACAGACCTATTAAGATAGTGTCAATGACATAAAAAACTTTACTCATATCTTTCTTTTTAAAGTTTTAAGAGAGAAATTTCTTTGTTTTATAAAACAATTTTAAATCATTATATACAAGGAAAATATAATTCATATATAAGATTAAAATAATATATTTACTCTTATTTATCTTAAGGTATATACATCATTGTATATAAGTGATTACATTTATTTATATAGAAATGATGTATAAAATTGGAAAAATAGTATTAAGAAAAATTAATAAAATATTTACTAAATTATATTAAAAGAAACTTTTACATATCCTTGATATAATTAGGATATATATAATAAACCTAAACTTTATACAATACTATATACCATAATCAAATAATATTATATTGAAATTTATAAAAACTCTAACAATTTTTAATAGAAATTTGTAAGATTTTGATTTTGATAGAAATTTACAAGATTTTAACACTCTTTTAAACTTAAGATAGTATTACAACCAATTTAAGTTTATAAATAATATTAGATAACTATTTGGGTAAATGAGCTTTTGTGAAGTCGAATTAGTAAAAGTAATAGAAACTAAACAAAATAACATTCAACACAGTGTATTGACAAATTAAAGGACAATGATTCTCAATATGCTTGGTTAGCTTATGAAAGACATAATTGTGAGCCATTTAAATGACATTACAATTGTTATAATGAATAAATTTGGCAACGAAGTGTAATACCCATGTCTTATAAAAGCCCTTAAAGTTATAATAATTCAAATGCAGTGTTTACGAAAGCTTAATATTCAACTTTAGTACTAAATCAAGTAATAACTATGTGCTTCTTATTGCATCAAGAAATAAGTGAATTTTTTAAGTAGAAACAATATCCTATTATAAAATTTCTATTTGTAGGATCACCTACCCAATCAGCATTAGAATAAACTTACAACTTAAATGATGATCGAGTGGAGACATAGAACCCATAAAATATAATTCATTGACATAACAAAAAATATAAAGAATAGTAGTAAAATGAGTGGATTGAGGTGTTACCATAAATTGATTGACCATATGTATAGCTTAGACAACGTCTAATTAAGTAATAGTGATTAGACTTCTAACTAATTATCAATAAAGAATAAAATTATTTAATGGTGTGCAACAAGTAAGAGAAAAATTAACATTATACTCAAGAGGAGTAAAAAAAAAATTGTTATCATTAATCTATACTAAAGTGAGAAAATTTGATGCATATTTAGCTTGAGACAAATAATATTTAGTAGAATCAAAAGAAATTTCAAATCTTAAAAATTAATTGAATAAGTTAAGGTTATTAATGCCTTGTAAATCATCTCTTGTAATAATAATGTCATCAATATAAAGTAAAAGCAAAATGATTCTTTTAGCACTTTTGCAAACAAATAAGAGAACATTATAAAAACCCAAAGAAAAACCAAACTAGTGTATTATAGTATTAAATTTTGCAAACCATGCCTAAGGTGTTTGTTTAATAGTATAAAGTGCTCAGCAAAGATGTAAACATTATTAAGTGAATAGTCATATTTAAGTAAAAGGTGCATATAGACCTCTTTAATGAGATTATTATTAAAAAATGCCTTTTTAAAATTTATTTGAAAGAACTTCCAGTGCCAAATTGCATTAACTACTAATAAATTGCTAACTAAAGTAATTTAAGTTATAGGAGCAAAAGTCTTGTCATAATCTAAAGCTTTTACCTACCATTCAATTTATGCACCACTTAATAGATCTATTTAATCTTAACTTAATTTTGTAAACCACTTTCACTTAATGACAAATTTATTAAGAGGTAACTCAATCAAGTCCTAGGTGTAAGTTTTTCATAAAGCCTACAATTCTTTTACCATTGCTCATTACTAAAAAAGGTCACTACTTGATTCTTGATAATTTTAAGGTTCATATAAAGAAGCAATTATTAAGTAAATAACAAAATCTTGAGGGTAAGAGAAGAGTTTACTTATTTAAGAAGAATAATGCATATGTGAAGGCTTAGAGGGAGAATAAAAAAGAGAGACTGGATCCACAAATGAGGAAAATACTTCAAGATTAATTGATGGTGTTCCTATTAAAGTTAAATCTAAGCTAAAAGGAAAAGGATGCATAGGAAGAGACTAAAATGAAACTTTAGAATCCACAATGTCTAATATTAATCAAATAGAAGAATTAGTGAAGAAAGTATATGAGGAAACATTTAATTGAAAGGAAGAAAGAGAATAAAACATATTATGTTCATAAAAAATGACATAATGAGAAACTTAAAAATGTTTAGATATAAGATCTTAATACCAATAGCCTTTATGTTTAATTCCATAACCAAAAAGCAACATTAATCGGTACAAGGGTCTTACTTAGTTCATTTATAAGGTTGCAAATGAATCAAGTAAACATAGTCAAAGACTCAAAAAAATTGATATATAAATGGTATATTATAAAGTCACTCAAAATAAGATATATTTTTGATAACTTATGATGAAATATAATCAATAGTGTGTACAATAGTAAGAGTAACTTCTTCCAAAAAACATTCAAGACAAAAGGCAAAAATAAGAAAAGCTCGAGTTGTATCTAAAATATGAAAATATTTTCATTTAACCCATTCATTTTGTTATGAGGTGTTAGAACATGAGCATTAAAAAATAATATTAGGCTAGTAAAGAAGTTGTAAAAATTTTAAATATCTATGTTCCATAGCATTATCAATACAAAATAATTTTTTCATTTGAAATAATTAAGTTTTGATCATAATAGTAAATTAAGGATAAATATTAAATAACTTAAAATGATTCTTTATATAAAAAAAGTCATGTATAACATGAATAATCATTTATAAATATCACAAAGTATTATGATTTACCTATAGTATCAATAAAAGAGGCTTTTCATATGTTAAAATGAACTAATTCAAAGGTGTAGAGGAAATAAAATCACTTTTATTAAAAGTTAAAGCATGATGTTTTATAAATTGACATAAAATACAATCAATCTTAACATTTTTAACAAAATCTAAAAGACCTTTATAAATTAAAGAACCCAATTTAGAGTGAAAAACATATCTAAGACAAGAATGTTAAAGTGTAAATGAAACTAATGTAGCAAAATGAATAAGTGATCCATTAAAAATATTTAAGGAGATAAGTTCAAATTAGTGTCCAACATTATAATTAATCCCAAGTATTTAACCCGTTTATGGGTTTTGTATATATGACTAGTAGAAAAGAAGTGTAAATCAAGACTGAGATTGTATACTTGACACATAAAAATAAAATTAGGAATTAAGGTCTTAGATATAGTCAAGTTAAAAATAAAAGTGTGACCAATTTAACTAACATGCATTTGAGAATTATTAGCAGTATAAATAATTGGTGTATAATAAGTCATATATATTAATTGAAAAAATGTGTAATTAAAGGTAATATAATTATAACACCTAAAATAAAAGAACTAAGATTTGAATTTACTTGGAATAGCTGATATGGCATAAAAGTAATCTTATATTTAATTAAAGTTTGGTTAAGTATGTTAAAGTCAATTTGACTTAAGAAAACCTCGAGGTTAATGAATGAACCCATATTGTTAATAATGGTAGCATTAGTTTTATGAAACTTATCTTTAGAATTAGTTTGTTGATTAAGAATAAATGTTTCAAATTAATATTTGTTAAGGCCATATTGTTGTTTAACTTGTAATTTACAATATTATGAGATATGATGACATAAATTATAATAGTACCAATAATCACTGCTTAGGAGGTTAAGAGATAAATAAGATAGTATCAATAAGTACTGTAAGGTGGTGAGCCTTTATAGTGGCCTAATGAGTTTTTTTAGAAAGTAATTCAATAACCACACTTTCTACTAAAAGTAATAGCTTGTAATTAAGCAAAGAGGCTCACATAAGTTCATAATGATCATGGAGAGCCAAAAGAAACTACATGATCTTTATATTGCAAGATTTTAACAACATTAGAAAAATAATCTTATGTAAGTTCAAAAGGTGTCAAGTGACTCATATAAAATGCATTTGAAAAATCAAGGCATTAATAAATTGATCTAGTCGGTGTTTCCAACAATAAAAATCACTAAGTAGCTGATATTGATGTGCAACATTATAGGTAAAGTATCATAAGGCTAATAGATTTCATATCTCCTTTGCCATGCAAGATCAGCCAAACTAAAACATGATAATTAGAACATATCTATTATGTAACCATGTAAGAATCTTATGATTATTACTCTGACATTCATTAATCTATTTAACTAATTTTTTTAATGATTCTTCTTTTACTGTAAATGGTTTTCAAATGTTTCTACTAACATAACACTATAATTTGCATCCCATAAGATAACTATGTATCTCTTAAGATCTAAGAACATAATTTGTCTCATCTAAAATTATAGTTATAAGCATTAGATCTTTAGATTTCTCTATATTAGTAATAAGGATAATATTGAACGATGATAAAAAAAATACAAAGTTAGATTTCTTGATCTAGTCAAGAATTGGTCCAATAATGTGGTAGACACATGTCAATGTTGTTACAGATACTTAACACATAATAAAAAAATATTGATGATGGTAGTAGAAACAAATCTTAAAAGCTAGATATAAAAAATAATAATTAAAAAAATGATGTGATAGAATCTAATAATAGATTATTTGAATCACTTAAAAAATTTGCTTCTCTTTAATTGAAAAAGCAACAATAAAGTTCTTATGCCATAAAAAAAAATTATGATAAAATAAAAAAATAATTTTTGTATATACGAATAGTAAAAAACTATATTTATTTATATAAAAAGAGATGTATAAAAATAACATAAAAATTAATGAAATATTTACTAAATTATATCAAGAAAGAATCATGTATATTTTTAATATAATTAAAATATATTTGTAAGTAATTCAATTAAATAATACAGTGATATCATCAAATATATAATGTCTAACCTCACATTTGTAATACTCATGATGTATCCAAGCGAAAAGATATTGTATGATAATTCTTTTTACTTAAAGAGTCAAACACAAGAAAATAAAGATAAATAAATGAAAATAATAAATAATAAATAATAAATGAAAATAGCAAAAAGAAGAAAAAAAATTAACAAAGAGAGAGAGAAGTTGGAAGAAAAAAAAAAAGGGTGGACGGCAAGGCGAAAAGCATAGAGACCTTTGTGCATGCATGCATCGGTAATAGAATCTTTAAAATTATTTGAGATATATTTATAGGTAAAAGCAAATGAACATTAAGTCAAAGCACCCAGATCATATCAATCTCCAGTCAGCAATAAATTCATCGAGCCACAGTCCATGACCCTATCAATGATTTTTCTAAATGGAAAAAAATAATAATAATAGCCATTCCAAAACAGTTGGATAGTTTGACGTGAAAAAAATAAAATAAAATAAAATCTATATATATGATTATAATTATATAAAAAATATAATATATGTTTAATAATTATAATAATAAAATATAAACTGATGGTTTAAGGGACAGTCCAAAACGAACGGAACTTCCAAGCTTTTTGGCTGGAGATGCTTTGCTTTCATGCCCTAGCCATCGCAATTTAATCCCTCAGCCAAAGGTTTAGTCTGTTTTCTTTCCAAGCAAACGCAGTAGGCATATCTTATTCCCATCAAAAAAGAACAGAAACACTAAAAAAAAACTTTCAAAAACAAAAAAAAAAAGAAAAAAGGGAATCGGAGGCATCGACCGCAGAGAGAGAGACAGAGAGAGAGAGGGAGACGGAGACGGAGAGATGCAATCAGTGGTAATGAGTGCTAAGGCATGCTGCAGAGCCCAGCCACAAGCCCTAGAACCCTCCTTTTCCCACCGCCTCGCCTCTGTGAGTGTTTCTTCTCTCTCTCTCTCTCTCTTTTTTTTTATTACTGTTGTTGAACCAATTTTTTTTTCTTTTCAATTGAAAAAACAAATTATTTTTATAATTTTAAGTATTTTATTATTTGCTTAATCTGATGGTGAATCCGGAAATTGACAGACTTCAAGCTTCTTCTATGGGCCCCGACCATCGCTCGGGAGGGGTGGCCATAGGGTGCGCCGCCGCCCGTTCCGTTCAGTCCGGATTCGGAAGCTGCCTTCTTCCGCGCCAATCCAAGGTTAAGTTTCTCTCGTTTTATCAATCTCTTTTTGATTATTATTGTTTTCTTTGGTTGACGAATATAATTTTTCAGGATTGATTTAATTTATATTTATCGGTTCTTTCTATTGGGTGTTTGAATCTCGTTATCAATATTGGATAACTCAATTGTTGGTAGAATTTTCTTTAAAAAATCCGCTAGGATTCATGAATAAAAGCAATGTGTTTTTTTTCACTTCCAAACATTTCTGGCCAAATGCATGCACTGGAAAAATGCTCTTCTTTTATCAAAAAAGAAAAAAGAAAAAATCATAAAAATATATCTTACGTCTTTGATTCCTTTTCTTTTTTTAAAAAAAAAAAAACAAAATAATTGTTTCCTTCCACAAATAATTTATTTGTTACGTCTCTAGAAATCTAATTTTTGTTCTGTTGTCAATCATTGGTCAAATAACATGCATTTGATTTGAGCCCTTTTGTATTGTACAAGTTCTAATTGGGGGTCAAGTAGTGTGTTATTGGTGGAGTATTCCTATTTCATGCTTCTCTAAGCATTTCGTCTGGAGTTGTAGATTTAAAATGTCACTGTCTGGGAATTCCACAGTTCCTCTGATTTCTGTTTTGAAAGTTTTAGACAAGACAATGTGCTAATGTCATTTTTTATGCTTGAATTCATACACAAAGAGGTTCTGCATATGAAGCTCTTAGTGCCTATGTTCATCTAAAATAGATTTTCAATCTGGGTCACAATCACCCTAAAATCCTAGTGACATGTAACAGAATTAAATGTCAAGAATTTCCTTGAGCTTTTTGGCTACCCAAGGAATCCATACAAAACTTGTCCCACCCCTTGCCCCAACCCCCTTTTTCTAGTGATAACGGATGACATATCTGAGAAGTTGCGCAAAATCCTATCGCAAAGGAACTCAAGGATTTCAAAATGATTCATTAATAATAGGATGCTTTGGGGTGTCCAATTCAAGCAATGAAAGCTATACAGTGAATTGCCTATGTACATATTTTGCAGGTGGTTAGTAGCTATTCTATAACTTGGCAGTTAGAAGCTATATGGTTACTTAAGTCTCACACATAACTTAGCGCATAATAAAAAAGAATGACGAGAAAAGATTTCTGTAACTGACCCTAGTTGAATTTGAGATTAAGGCTTTGTTGTTGTTATTGTTGCATTTAAATATATTGAAAGGCACTGATGCAGAATGATGATGTCCAAGTAGAATTACAAAGGAAGGTGGGTGAAAGTGGTAAATCACTGGTTCTTATAAATGGTAAGTCTAGAGAAGGATGGAGAAAAAATATCCAGGCTTAGTGAGTTCAGCGACAGCCTCTATCCACTAATTTTTTGCCCTTTTGCTCTGTATAGCTGATTTTGCAGTGCTAATTTAACTTCAGTTGCTGGTAGATGGATTTATGTTTCTTTTTCTGGTAGAATTTTTATCATTGAAACACCAGTTACAATGTTGTGCAGTTATAAAGGCTGTTGCTACCCCAAATTCAGCGCTTGAATTGCCATTGACTGCAGAGAATGTTGAGAGTGTATTGGATGAAATTCGACCGTACCTCATTGCAGATGGAGGGAATGTGGCACTACATGAAATTGATGGCAATGTTGTACGGTTGAAGTTACAAGGAGCATGTGGCTCCTGTCCATCTTCTGTTATGACAATGAAGATGGGTATTGAGCGTCGCTTAATGGAAAAAATTCCTGAAATTGTTGCTGTAGAACCAATTGCCGATGAAGAAACTGGGCTTGAGCTGAATGAAGAAAATATAGAGAAGGTAGTGACACTATAACGTTTAGCTTCAAAGTGAATATCTTTTTCTATTTATTTTATGTGAATGAGTTTACTTTTCTGCTTTCCATTTATGTAGTCAGTGAAACTATTAAATTTGCCAAAACTGAAACAATTCATAAATGGTGAAGGACATCTTTAATAAATAAACTGAACCAAATTATGGAGAAAATCAATTTCCCTTCGTGGGAAAAGGAGGCTATGGCTCTATTGTCCAAAACCACTCTACATTATGCAGATTTGTCATCATCAATAGCAACCTGATCTGAATGTTCAATCTTTTAGATTTATTCCTCCTCTGTGTATAGGCTGTCTCATGTTCTAGTCCTATCAATCTTTTAGAATTATTCAATATCAACAAATACTATATAGCTAATAGTTTCATAAAATAGCATTAGCAAAGCCTCTATTTGCTTCTAGAATTCTGGGACAATTTTTCCTTTTGTACAAGTTTTGCATTGGATATTCTCTTGCTCTTCCTACAGATTACTTTTGCATTCAACTCTTATTTCTCCCTCCTTCTCACATTGTGCCTTAGTGTGTTATTTTTCATCAGTGTGCTTGAATTGATTCTAATGTAGTTACAAGTCATTGGCCTGCTCTTTTATTATCCTGAGAGGAGTTGCTACTTTTTTTTTTTGTCTTTTTTCCTTTTATGAACATTGTTCCTTCGGTAGGCATTCAAATATTTAGAAGTAAACTCATTTGCAGTTAAAGACTTAAATTGGTCGCTTGAATCATGTTTACACTATTGGAAGTAATAGAAATGCATTTTAAGCAATCTCTTCTATGACACTGGCCATTGCATATTGTTGTTGGAAGCCCTTAATCACTTTTTAAGAAGTTTCTGCAGCTGTACTGCTAGTGCAAATATAATTTGAAACTCTTCTAATTTTTCTTGTTATTCTATTTTGTAATCTTCCATTCATTTCTTTTCTCACTTTTGTGAGGAAAGAGAAAGAATAAGTTCTTGAAAAGAAATGCATTTGAATTCAATGATTTACTTCTATATCAAGCCTATAGATCCCTCAGCTGAGGCTTTATCAGTGAGATATGTCCTTCTATGGCAATGGAATAGGGCATTAAGTGCTGAGATTCAAGTATCCATTGTGCGATTACTTGCTCCTGCTGCAGGATGAAAACTTTTCATTTGAAAGAAGCCACTTTGCGTTTTCTTTCCCATGGTTATCATAGTTTTGATTTTGAAATTTGTGACGAGTGAGAGGTGGCCATTGAAAATTTTCTTTATGCGTTAATTCTTGTTGTAGCTTATGCATGCACACGCATGCATTTCTAGACATATACTCAGTACCAGCATGCTTACTGTTATTGAGTTGAAATGGTGAATTAAGATGTATGCTTGAGCTGAATTTCGTTTGGGCTGATTGTATCTTTACTGATCATGTCAGGTGCTTGAAGAAATTAGGCCATACCTTGTTGGCGCAGCTGGAGGATCTCTAGAATTAGTTGCAATTGAAGAGCCAATAGTGAAAATCAGACTCTCAGGCCCAGCAGCTGGGGTCATGACTGTCCGAGTGGCTGTCACGCAGAAATTGCGGGAGAAGATTCCAGCCATTGCTGCAGTTCAACTTCTATAGAATACTGGAACACTCTTTAAAGGGGTAAATTCAAATAAAGGCTGTAATCAACTAGTAAAGACAAACTACATTTGCACCAAAAAAAAAAAAAAAAAGACTATACATTTGTATAAATATTGTTTGTACAGTTAGCGAATCATACATTCCTAATGGACTTCATTGATATTTTGGGCAAATCAGCTAGGGGACATCCCAGGTTGAGTTGTTTGTATTGGCTAGTAAATCTTTATTAAGGTCTGCACAATGGCTGTTGAATTCAATATTGTTATGCCATTATTCGGCAATCGGGGCACCTTTGACTCAAGTTTGATAAAATTGAGAGTAAGTTAAAAAAAATTTATGAGGTCGGTTTGCACCATCTGCAGCCAAAATGGTTGGGGGGCATTTTAAAAATTGAACATATTCTGCATACAAGTGGCCTAGCGCACAAGTGCAGTTATGTTGCATCTGACCGGGGTTTTGGGTTATGGGGGAATGTAATCTTGTTCTCTTGAAGATTTTTCATGTTTATAGTTAAACCTTTGTTCCCTCAATTCGACATTGAACTTTTACAACTGATAAATTGACGTGGTCCAGCTGAGTAAAAAAGTTAACGTTACTCAAGAGTGGTTCAACCGTGTTTAGAAGCAATGAAGAGCCACTGTGTTTAATAGCAACGATGTCTAGGAGCCAGCAAAAATTGTTATGTTCCTAGTTAGTGAACTGAAAATTCATTTCCAAGAACATTATTCATTTCACTCTTCAGTGCAACGTTCTTGAATTCTGCAGATTTGATACATTAAAGATCAAGCACACATTAAGTTTCACTTCTAATAGATTCAAAAGAAAATATCTAGTTGACAAAACATCCCTTTTCAGGCCATATGTTACTCAATTTTTTACCCATGCATTTCGTCGCATCACTTTTCCAATTGAATCATTAGTAGGGCAAACACAGATAATCTCGTTTAAACACAGAATTTCTGAAAAAAAAAATGACATTAATTTTTATCGGACACTTCATTAACTGACTCAAAAAGCATAATTTCTCGCCATCTTTTTTGTTATTTGTACATTAAATATGATTTATCACTCTTTTTTGTGATGACTGATTTTCCACAGCATTAACACTTAAGCATCCCTCAACTTCAAATCATCCCTTTTTGTCACTTGGCTTGCATTCTTTCATGGCAGCATGAAATGGAAGATACTTTTGGTATGTCACTAATGACAATAAAGCTTGACATGTGAATCAGCACCAGCAGTGAATAACCAGGGCTGTCGGGGATGGAACTTGCAGTCCAATACTCCTGCAATCAGACAAAATTTATAAAGAAAGGCCATCAGTTTCCTTAAGGTAAATATCGAATGTTGCATCGCATATAAGCTGTGACAACCCTGCTATTGCATGAACAAATTCTTAACTAAGATGCAGCCTCATCGCTTTCTGTTCTATTAATTCATCAAGGCCAAAATGACATGTATATCTTTATAAGGTTACAGGCAAATGGTGGCCTATGCTGATGACTTAAAGCAGGCAATTTTTTCTCACACACATGCACACAGAGTTCCTTTCTGTAGAGTGAAAGTATGTTAATCCAACACCATAATTATTGAGGTTGTATTGAAAAGAACAGTTCTAAACATTTGATTTCAGAATATGTCAAATTTATCATGCTTGCTCATACTCTATCTACCCTATAATTAGCTAAAAACTACCACATTCATTGAAAATTTCCATATCCATTATGTATGTCAGTACAGAATATCTCAGGCCTGATCTACTATAAGAAATCGTTTATCAAAGCACTAACCTCTTCCATTTGAAACTGTATGTCCGCGGAGGATTTCCAGAGGAACAATAAGAGGATTCTGATTAAGATCAGAATAAACTGTGCCGTGAAAGACATATGCAGTGCAATCATCAGAGCATGATGCAAACAGAGGGTACGATCGATGAAAGACAACATTGTTTATGTCTTTTGGATGGCACCTGAGAAGTTGTGAATTACATAAGAAAACAGACATTGACACATCATATAAAAATGTAGTGGTTGGCATAGTGCTAAAAAGGAGTCCCACATATGTGCAGACATCTCTAGGCAAACATCATTCATCATGCTATTAGATTTCCTTTCACTTCTTTAGGCCCCAACTCATCACTTAAAATTCCAGTAAATTCACTATGCTAACTAGTACAAGAAAACATTTGAAAATCCCTAGATTCCACTAATTATGACTTGTTTAAGAGGTAGATTATGAGGAAATACTCAAATTGTTACATGTGAAAGTTATTTAGAAAAACAACATAACTAATATTTTTTTTTTTTTGGCATTGGGCTGCCGGGGGTGGGGTATTGACCTACTTGAGAATTCTGAAAGGCTTGGATGATAGATCCATGTCAAACCAACATAATTTTCCCTCCTTGCTGCCCACAATTACGTTATCACCTGCATCAAAGAAAAACCTTAAAATATGGCAGAAAATCAAGAAGCATACACTATCTGTGTAAAGCAATCAATAAGAATGAAAGAAGGGAGAATAAACCTGCAGGATGAACAGAAATGGAAGAGACTTCGCGCAGTCCAGTCTCAAGTGTCTTAATCAGCTTTTGCTGTTGCAGATTATAAACACGAACATTCTTCTTTGTCGAGGCAAAGAATATTGAGCGAGTAGGATGAAAAACTGATGTTACTGGAAGTCCATGCAGTTTAAAAGGAAGTCTTTGTGTAAGCTTATCGGAAAGCCGGTGAATAAGTATTCCTCTTGATTCACGTAATTTACAGTTAAGGCAACATAAAAGGCATCAACCATCCTTTGTTCTCTTTGTATAACGAATTTCTTCTATTATATGAAGTTAATCATACTACAAAAACCAAAAATCAACCAATCACTTTGATATATTCATGTAATTAGACGAGGATGCCCAAGACCTGCAAATAATATATTGACTCTTCAATCTTCATTGGCACATCTAAGATTACACAGCATAATATCCATCAGCAAAGTCATGTTGTCCCTCACCCTAGGAGTATCTCGAGAAAACTTATTGCATATGATTTTTGTACAGACATGGAAGCACAACCTTGCAGGGTGGCAAGAGGTGAGGGAATGGAAAGTAAAGGTGGTACATCAACAACTCTGTCAATTCATGGAAAACAAAAGAATTGGAAACCTTGCCATCCCAGGAAATCTCTCCATTCACGCCAACATATCCAAGTTTCAAAACTCTAAATTGGAACTGTCAACATAAAATTGGCATAACCAGTTCCTTCAAGGAGACTTTGTTACCCAATCTTTTTAGAACAGTTGCGAGGTTGTATTTGTCTATTACTTAATTTGGCATCATTTTTGGTCTCCTCATTCTAGTATTTCCTCCCAGTTGAACAAAACATCCAGTGAACAAAGAGGTTAAGCATTTGTCCTACATGGAATCAATATTATCATATTTTGATCCAGAGAGGGCAAGCAGCATAATTATGTCACTATTGTCAGATTTAGTCTACCATGCATGATATGTCACTAGCATCATCCTCAATACCCAATTTGCATCTTGGACTCTTCTGGATCATGCAGATTCTTTACCATAAGACAAGGAATGCATTCTGCTATTGGGTACAAAAAGATCAGACTTCTGTGGAAACAGATTTCTGTGATAGGACAATTACAGTCAAAATAATATTAAAGAGGAAATATGTATGTTTCAATTGGCAAGGCTCCCTTATTTGCTTTAAACATAGACCATCTACTTAAAAAAGAAGTGAAAATTCAAATATGACAGAACCTACAAGATTGAACAAACATCACCCTGCTGGCATGGTGTCTTTATTTGGGGTTTCACATGGGTATGCATATTTGGAAGGGCACCTGTGTGCATCCGTGTAGTGCTGTGCAAAAGGAGTCCACAAGGTGTTAATAAATGAAAGCAACAAAGGCAAAGCAACTGGAAGACTAAGCAAGGATTTTGAAGTCTATAACAAATGAAACATGCAACAAATATTATAGCATAATAGTTAAATAAATGATAACTCAAGAAAGGATATCAGCTGGCATCACGGTAGAGAAGTAGTCACCCTTACGATGCCACTCCACTGAAGCTACAGTCTGAAAAGCCCAGCAAAGCATGTGTTTACATGCCAGAAATGCTTTGGACTCAGAGGAACATCTCCCCTTAACACTGAGAGAGAACTCCAATCAACATATAAAGAGATATTTACCTTAAAATGCCTCAACTTGAGTCCTCCATATTTGTCATCTTGAAGCCAGCTCAAAATGGATGGCAAGTCACCTATGCCCAAAAAAAGAGACGGTAAGAAGTAAAAAGTTGCTGATGTGATATGAAATATTGAAAATTATAGCCATTACTGTGCAGACCAGATTCAACTTGAGAAGTAGGCCTTTCAAGAGATAGAAGTTCCTTTACTTTTCTTTGTACTTCTTCATTCCCCAATCCTGTGTTGATGAGGAAAACATCTTGTTCCCTGCAAAATTTTTGTGCCAATAAAAATGCAACCTCAATTCTATTGTAACCAACACAGATTCACTGGCCAGCCTGCTACACCTTGTTCCTTCAGCAATGAGAAATGCAGAAAGAAATGGGGGAAAATTCACTAACACATTATAATCAGCCTTACACAGAGACTGCCAAGATAGGAAGCTCAGGCAATGGATTCCATGATACGGAACGGACAGTTTCCCCAAACTCCCACACTTTAAGACACCTACCAGTCTCAACCTCCCAAATGCGAATGGTTCCATCAGTTGAACCTTGAAGACAACATTAAGTAAAAAGATCAACATTCAAGAATCATTTCATGCTTGATACAAATTCAACAAATATAAATGCTAAGCATCCAAACCTGATGCAATCCACTGTCCTGAAGCTTCCACAGAAATAGACATAACTGCACCCTTGTGACCTCTGTACTCAAGATAGCATGTAACTGGATAAGGCTTAAGGTCTCTTCGACTTGGTAGCTTAGGTTTCAGAGATTCAGGATCAATATTGAGCTGGCATATCATACAGGAATTTCATTGGCTTTACGACAACGGGCATAAAATGGATAATTCAAAAAGGTCAACCAAGAAAAGCGGGAAACATGTGTCTCTAATCTGGGTATTAACTTACACGTTTCTTACGAACTCTAGGACATAAGTACAGATCCAAACAACGCTCAAATGAATCCTTAACAGCATTCTCATATGCTGGGATGGCCCTTAAAGATGAAATGCTGCAGGGATGAACTTTTTTTGTTAAGATGATAGATATTAAATGTTAAGTTAGAAGATGTAAATCAATATCATCAAGAAAAAATTAATTATAACCTTCTGGGTATAAATTTAGGCCGGTCTTCTTCATCCATCAACTGATAAGAATTAATCTCTTCTTGTGTTGGGATGAATTCTGGAGATGGATTGTATGACTCTTCATGCCCTGAACCAAAACTAAATTTTAGATGCTTCATACACAAATAGTAGAACTTGAAACTTAAGCCATGGGCAAAATTATACCTGGCAATTTTGGCTTTGGTGCAGGAATATAAGATAAATGCCTTTCTGCAGCAGTAGGCTCATTGCCCCACAAAAGGTAGAAATTTGGCTCTTCTTTTGGCTTGTCAGACTTCAATAATCCAGCGCGAATTGCTGTTATATACCTAAGAACCTGTAGATAGCAATCGCAGCAAATGAAGTGCATAATCATGTCAGAATTCACAAACAGATAAATCCCTCAAAGAAGAAGTCAGGAAAATTGTTATTTCAAAACTGACAACAATCCAAAATGAGACAGAACATAAGGACTTTCTACACACCAAATGATCAAGATGCAATAGATTAAGATAAGACTGACCATTCTCGCTTCCCATTTTGATGGAATGAATCTTCTCTTTGGTTCTGGTGCATTTGATAGTGGATGTTTGGCATCATCCCATTTAAACCAATCAACATAAGGCTGAACAATCACACAAGGAACGCATTTTAGATTATGGCAGACAGTGAATGGATAAGACGATAAAAATTGATCTCAGAAGGCCAGAGGAAAGCAATGAATGAGAATTACAGACCGCATACGGATCAAATTCAGCATGCGGAGCCTTTCCTTGGATCAGACTATGAACTTGTCTGATTTCTTCTTTAGTCAGCTCAATTTCCTCATCCTCAACCTCATCATATAATTTGGTCCTGGCAATGACAACAACTCATATGCAGCCTATCAAATTTATCACAAGGAGCCAAAGGTATGTGTTTCTTCCATTGCAATTTGCTACATTTTGTCAGCTTTCTTGGAAAATAAATAAATAAGAAACACTGACAATAATTGCCATTCATAGGTATACTCACTATAGCATCTTTATGTAAAGCTCAAAGCACAAGGTTCAATGTAATAATAGCCTCTTGTTAATAATTACCATAGGAGCTGGGTAATTTGAATCACAGAACTAACCAATTTCTTGAGTCATCAACATTTGCAAGAAATGAATCTAGTTTGTTTTCTCTTTCTTTCTTTTTGATCTTCTTCCCAGCAATGTCATATCCAATGTGTTTTTCATCCCTATAGAACCACAAGGGAATATCTCCAACTGTATTTCGAGGAGCCACCTTGAGGAAACAACGAGAAGGAAAATAAATGAATGTTCCTTTTGAATGTATCACCCCCTCCCCCCCCAAAAAAATTAAAAAGCTTATTTCTTGGACTCAGGAAAAAAAAGATGACGGAAAATTTTTAAAAAATAAGAGAAACAGTGCACCTCTTCCTCAGAAGAGTCACTCTCTTCAGCTGCTTCACCAGATTCAGAACCATCTTCATTCTCCAATCCATCATCACTTTCTGTGCTGGACAAGTCCTACAATAATTCCTCTTAGCAGCATTAGAATGCAACAGGGTACATGTCTAGACAGGACTGGTTCAAGTAAAGCACAAAATGAACAATATCAAAGAAGAAAGAAGAAAAAATTTATCCAGTTCGAAGGTAGAGAAGGAAAAAAAAAAAAAAAAAGAGCTTCTTTGATGCTACAAAGAATCTAAAATCCTTCTTTTAACTAAATCACAGTAAAGTATGAGTGTATGACAAGCATGATACCAGGCACAACACAATCAACAATTCTTTGGATTGGATACATTATAAACACTATCAACAATTTTGGCCCCTTATTAATTTTTAAAATTTTTTGGTTACACACAAATTGTTGGTTAAGAAGTGTTCTTTTCTTGGGTTTCTTCGATGGTGATGGAAAGCAAATAACAGCAATTATCATGTACCTCATGCCCAGACGACAAAGTTTCTTCCTCATCCAACTCTTCCCTCGATTTGTTATCTTCATAGTCATCCTCAGATTCCTGTCCTCACAAGTCCCAACAAGTTCATAAGGCGCACATGCATATATGCCATATATCAATACATTTGAATGAAGTCAGCTTGCCCTTGACAGTGTCAAATTCTGATTTGTCAAACTTTAAGTGAATGTGAATGAGCAAATCGAAGTTGCGACGACTTAAGAGCAAATTGTGTTGACAATCAAAGTACGTGCTTTTTGCTATTTTGTTTCTTTCAACTCTAAAGATTCATGGGTTTATGCGCAAGACTCTGAATAGATAGATAATCAATTGGACAAAAAGAAAAAAGAATCAAAAAGAGAGAGAGACAGAGAGAGACAGAGAGAGAGGCTGAATGAAAAACATGCCCGGAAGTGAGAATTGGAGCTTTGAGATTCCTCCTTCTTCATGATGTCAAACAATACCACCTTTGGCCTGCTATGAGATTCCTTTGCTGCTCGCTCTTTCAAAGCATTTTGCTTCTGTAAAACCGAGGGATTATAGGTCCCCCTGCACCCCACCCCACCGGCTCTCTTTTCTTTTTCCTTTTTCCTTTTCGGGAAGGTGCCGCTTGTGTATGGCCGCTCACTGTCAACCTCAAAAGCCCTAAGCGGCCGTTACGGTCGTACGGTACCAACAACCCTCAGGCTTCCTAAAACCCTACAATGATAAACATAATAATAATGTTTGACGGGTTTTTCTTTTTCCTTTTTCCCCCCTTTGACCCAATAGTATAGAATCCAAATAATAATAAATTTAGTTTCTTTTTCCTAAAATCTTTTTTTTTAAATTATACAAAAGTCGAGAAAATATTATCTTTTTTT
>JAHLGO010000436.1:3862675-3890278 GCA_020615895.1 Ceriops decandra
AAACTTCATTTTCAAGATCTTCATTAAAAAAGATGATTTTCATATCTATTTAGTATAACTTTAAGTCATTTTGAATCACTAATATTATAATTATTCTTAATAATTCTCTTTTCAAAATTATAGAAAATGTTTATACATAATCAATGCCACATTGTTAAATATAATCTTTAGCAACAAGTTTAACTTTATATTATTTAATATTACCACTTGAGTTATATTTAGTCTTAAAAACCTATTTACAAATAACTCTTTACTTCCTTTTAATAATTTGATGAGATACAATAGATTTTTTCTTTCCATGAATTTTAACTCGTCTTTTATAACATTAATCTATTTAATGGATCATTACTTTTTGTGACTTGTGAAAATAAAACTAAATTCATATTAATTCCAATATCAAAATCTAGCCTTTGTAAATAAATCATATAATCATCTGAAATACCTAATATTTTTTCTATTTGAGATTTTCTTAATGTTATTTGTAATTTATTAGTCAGTTTCTTTAAGGAATTTCTTTTTATCCAAATGTTCTTCAATTTTTAAAATAACATTTAGTGATGGTTGATGAAGGAAATAGTAAAGGTAAAGGAATAGTTACCTTTTTTTTTATGTTTACCTTTTAATATCTATTACTCTTACTAACTTTACTATTTTCAATGAATGTTGTATTACCAATTTTTATAATGCTTAGATAATGTTTGAGTAATAAATATATACCCTTTAGACTTTTTTTGGATAACCAAAAGTAATCACAAATTGTTCGAGAATTTAATTTCTTTTTATGTAATTATTAATTCTTGTTTTTACTGGTAATGTTAAACATATAGGTGTTGTAAACTAGGTTTACTTCTTATTTATAATTTGATAGGAGTACTTTAAATTACTTTATTAAAAACTTTATTTAATAAATAATTTGTAATTTGTAATACATGCATTTATAAAGATTTGGCTAGAAAAGAGTTACTTATTATGTTCTTAACCTATCCATCAATGTTTTATTATGCCTTTTTATCACACCATTGTACTAAAATGTGCTTGATATAATATACTATGTACATATATTGTGACTTTTAAAAAATTTTACAGATAAACCTAAACATTACCCTAATTCATTGTATTTGCCATAATATTTTTTACTTTAATTAGATCTTATAATTTTCATTTTTTTTATTTAATTAACTTTTAACCTCTTATATGCATACCTTAAGGGTATCCAAAGGTTAATTTTTTCATAAAGGAAATAATTATAACCAAAATGTGAAAAAACATCTATAAAGGTGAAGAAATATTCTTCTCTATTAAGAGCTAAAGTGTTTAAAAGTTTACAAATATCAATGTGTATAATTTCAAAAAGTTTGATACTTTTTATGATTACTTTCTTGTTTTAGTTAGTTTGCTTAACATTAATGCAATCAAAACATATTATAAGATCGGTAAAATTTAGATTAAAAAATTTTATTATTCACCAATCTTACTCATCTTTCTTTGGTTATATGACTCATATTTTTATGTTACAAGTATGTAAAATTTTCATTCATCATATTATGCTTAAATCTAATATTGTAATGCACATTAAGTAAGAATTCACTATATTTAGTTTCAAGTTTTAGTTTATATAAACCATTAATAAGAATACCTAAACCAATCATATCAACATTATATAAATTAAAATTATCATATCTAAATTTAACATTTATTCCAAATCTATTTAATTTAGAAACAAAAATAAAATTTCTTTTAAGTAAAGATACATAAAGAGTTTGTAATAGGTCTAAATGATAATTAGTATCTAAGACCAAATAATAATATCTTCTACTTTCAACTGAAGCCTTCGTCTGATTTTCCATAAAGAGAAAATCTTTAATTAGGATTGTAGTTTGAATCATAATGAATCCTTATATCATATTAGATATCTAAGTAGTAATATTAGAATCAAACCACTAATTATTATGTGAAACTTCAGTTAAATTTAATATGAAACATATTAAATTATTAAATTTTTTTTAATCAAACTTACACTCTAAGGAATCTTTCTAATAATATCCAAATTTCTTGTAAAAGTGATACTTATCACCTTTTTATCCTTTTTTTTTTTAATCAAAGATCATTGTAACTGGTCTTCCTCAATAATGAAATCAATCAATATAGGACTTTCGACTCTTGATTTGGTCTTTCCTGATCTACCACAAATGAATCTTTGTTATTACAATGCTAAAGGTTATGGTTTCCTTTATTGTGTTTTCTTACCAGACCATTGTTACTTCTAACCATTATTTATACAATTTATTCAAAGCCATTGTCTCAAAGGCATTACTAGTCTCTCCCTATCTGATTATAACAACCACACATAATATAAAAGTTATACATACTTTGAAGTCTATTCACTAAAGTTACTCTGTCATCCATATGTCCATTACTAGCAATAAATCTAATATAAAAGGTGTTGATGATCCTCAATTTGTCCTTCTTCTTTATCGATGTATTGCTTCAGTGATTTTCCATTGTCATCTCATTGAGCTTTTATTATAACTAGTTAAAACCCCAAGGTTAGTTTTCTTGTTGCTACACCACCACTCGATTAATTACTTCAAAGCTCATTATCAATAAGAAATTAGTTTAAAGGAACTTGTAAACTCCTAATTTGTCTTTCTCTCCATTGACATGTGATTCCAACATTTTGAAACTACTCTCTTTCTAATTTTATTCTACAAACATTATTCCAATATATTGTGATCGTTTGCATTTGCTATCATTATCGTCACTTTCTACCAGCTAACCCGAAGAGGTTATGTATGGCTAATAGGTTTGATGTTGATAACTCTTACTTTTGCAAGTAATCAAGTAAGGAGTCTGGATTATAAGAGATTATAGATATTTTTTCAATAATGGAAGAAGATTTTTGATATGGTGATTCCAAATAAAATCATCAAGATGGATAATAAGTTTAGATTCATCAAATTTGGTAACGACAAAATGCCATTAATATCACTTGAAAGAGGCTACTTAGGCAACACCATTAAAGGAAATAGAGGGTGGTTATTTGAAAGGCAATGGTTTAGGATAATCAATAATTTTAACACACAATCTCCTATTATTATAACCCTACATAGATAGTGATTGTTCCTTTTTTACCACTAATGTAATCCTTCAATTAACAGAATGACAAAAGGTTTTAAAGAAGACATGATGGAAGAGCTTGATGGTAATGATGAGTACATCTATGAGTAGTTTTAAAGTATGGTACCATCTCCATAAATAGTGTTAACTTGAAATATAAGGTTTAGGTATCACTAGAGGTGATATTGCTTTAGGCGTGTATTGCTCAATTTCTTTCCCACATGGTTAAGAAGTGGGAAATACATTTAAGGATAGATTTACTTGCTTATCGACCTCTACTACCATCATAAGAGGATAATGACTTTAACCTTTACTAACAAGTAACTTACCCCCAACCTTTACCTATCCCACCAATTTAATCTCATTAATTAAGCTTATCATTAACCTCAACCTTAACTGTCTCCCCTCAACATTACTATGTCATTTTTTTACCCCTCACACCACTTTTAAATTATCCTTGATAGTTGTGATTGCACATCAAATGAAGCAATTGCTCCAAGTTGTAGTAGGCTTAAGAAGTAGTAAAAGCCTATTAAATGAAGGGGTGGCTAATGGTGTAAATTACAGGAACCTTAATAAAGAAGAAATAATGGGCAATTAGTGTAACTCACATCCTATTGGCTTTTATGTTTAAGGCCAAGAGGTTTATTTAGGTAAGATAAGGGAAGTCGAGGAAGTTGAGATGGGCTAAGAAGTTAATTGGGTAAAATGAAAGGTTGTCAAAGCATGTTTGACAAGTAAGACACATTGGCTACTAGTAAGGAAAGGGTAGGGGTTCGATAGGTATGGTCATGTAAGAGTAGTAAGGAATAATCAGTGGTAGCAATGAAGGTCATGGTATCTTCGAGTGGTAGAGGTGGAGGTTAAATGGGTAAATTGTGCCCTAATAACCATGATAATGATAATAAAGGGTGTTGTCGGGGGATATGTTAATAGTAGTCATGCTTGGAAAAAGAAAGGATAGAATAGAGGGGAAAGACATGGTAGAAAGAGTAGAGGTACAAGGGTAAACTATTATAAACATAACAAATTTACTTAAAGGGTAAGGTCGTTAAAGTGTGAGATTCTTTTTAAAATGGCTCAACTCTTAAATTGGCACATTTGTCTTCACAATAAGGTTATCAAAAAGAAGTAACTAAGGGTGCTTAAGTTGGACAAGGTTATAAAGTTGATCACTTATAAAGGGGAGAATTAATCATCAAGTAATTATCTTTCAGAAAAAAGAATGATAGGGACTACTAACTTAATTTCAGTTGTCGAGGTAAGTAAAGGTTATTCTTTCTTATTATAAATATCTATTTGATTAATGTTAAGGATTGAGAGAGATCCATAAAATGCAAAGTAATCCTAAGATTAGTCAATCAAATTAATTTGGGTTTTTTTTTGTGTAAGAGAAAAAATTATATAATTCAACAAAACTAGTTTTAACACAAATATGAGAAAGGCAGGGCATTCAATTGTTAGCTACTGAAGCAGTAATAACATAAAGGGGTTTGGTAATATTTTCAAAAAAATTAATGTTTTAATTATAACATAAATTGCTCACATGTCAATTTATGGTATTAATAAGGATAATTGTGACATTGGAAAAAATTGTTGTATTGATTAATGTTTACACACCTAATTGTCATATTAAGCAATGGAGGCTTTAAGAGGAATCAAAGACCTTTAAAAACAAATTTATGAGGTAGTGGTGCCTCAAAGGTGATTTTAATACAATGATGGTAATTGATCAATGAATGAGGATTTCTAATGATAACTATATGATCCATTAGTTTAAAAAGTTTATATGTGATATAAAGTTAGTCAATTTACCTATGCGAGGGAAGAAATACACTTAGTGCAATTTTTGTAAGAGTTTATTAATAAGTCTAATGGACAAATTCTTAATTAAAGCTAAGTAGTTAGTAACGTTGCCAAATTTGAAGTAATAGAATGTTTATAATTGTTTCTCAAATCACTTTGGGATATATATAGTGATAAATAATACATATTGGGGCCCAATTTTATTTAGATATTTTAATTAATAAAATGACAATAAAATGATAAGTAAGCAAATTAAGGCTCTATGGTTGAAACACTCGATTAGAAGATATTTAAGGCATATGATTTGTGATTAGATAAAGTTTATGAAACATTTTTTTAAAATAACAAAAAAAATAGTGAAGCAGTTGTCTCTAAAGTAAGAAACATAGTTATTGTCAAATTGAAAACGAAATAAATTATTGTAAGCCAAGAATGATTATTGGATTGCCCTTAAAAAATGGGAACACTAATAGTTTCAAAAGTCACTTCTTTGACAGTTAGTGGATGGTGATAAGAACATGAAATTCTTTTATGTTACTACTTTTTACAAATGTCATAAGAATATGATGAATTGAATTAAGGTGAAAGGATACACATTCATTAAACTTGTAGAGGTAAAGGGTGCTATCTTTTTCACATTTCAATGAACAATTAAACATATTTTCATTGTTGTGTTTGAGAATAAATGATAAATTTTTTTGAAAGCTTATTTATTGCATCAATGGTATAGGATGTAATCAAGGACTATGATGAGAACAAAATCTTGACTTGACAGGTTTAACCTTAATTTCATTAAACACCACTAAAAGGTGATTGAGTTCATGCAAGATTTTCATATAAGCAATAGATTATGCAAATCTCTCACCCTGATTTTTTTTTTTTTTTACTATTATTGAAGGTTGATAAAATGGAGTTTTAAAGTTAATTTTACCTAAACTCTTTGGTGGATTCTATTTATAAAATATTGGTTAAGGTACTATTTAAAATACTCAGATTGGTAATTGAGAAGGTGCTAGAGAAGTCCTAATTTGCCTTTTAGGGGGGTTATAACATTTTTGATGACATTCTTACAGTTAATAAAACAATTGGAAAAATAAAAAAATGAAAGGAAGAAGGGGTCAAGATAAAGATTGACTTTGAAAAAGCATATGACTTAGTCTAATGGAGTTTTTAATAAATGTATTGAAATTCATAGGTTTCAGTGAGAAATGGAGACAATAGATGTTAAAATGTATATTTACATCATAACTTTTAATTCTGGTTAATGGTAATTCTATGCAATAGTTCAAGATAGTGAAAGGACTATAATAAGGAGATCTCTTTCTCTATTTTTGTTCATATTAGCAGCAAAGGGTTTGAACTATCTATTTAGGAAGAAGAAAAATAAAGTCTTATAAAGGGCATAACTATCCAAAATGATATTAGATTAACACATTTACAATTTACCGATGACACTATTATATTCAAAGAAGTTAATAAGAAGTTTGTAAATAATTGTAAAAGAATTCTTAGATAAATCTAATGTTATGTAAGATTAAAGATAAATCTAGTGACAACAGTTATGTATGAGGTTAACATGTGTGACACCAAGATTTAAAGGTGGGCTAACTTTTGGAATTGTAAGGTTGAGTTTCTCCCTATAAAATACCTTATGCTTTCACTAAGGATAAATCCAAAAATGAAAGTTTTATAAAATCCTATTATCTGAAAGATAGAGATTAAATAAGTAAAATGGAAAGCAAAATTTTTGTCTAAGGTTGCAAGGTTAATCATCTTAAAACCTTGTTTGCAATATCTTCTAATATGTTATATGTCTATGTTCAATATACTAAAACAAATGGAACAATAACTAGAAATAACAACTAATGCATGTATTATGTTAACTTAGGTCCTATGTGCAAAAAGTAATGTCATGGTAGGCTAAAGATTGGAAAATTAAAACATAATAATTTGAAACTACTATCAAAATGATTATAAAAGGTAAGAAAGGAAAATGGCATATTATAGGTGAAAATATCAAGGCAAGATAAGGCGAGTAACAAGCATAGCCATGAGAGTGATCAATAAGGTGTTTACAAATGTCACTTACGTGGAAAAAAGTGCATTCAGTATGGCAAAGTGGTGTAAAGAATAAGTGGTGATGAAATTTAATTTTGGCTATTTAATAGAGGATATTAAAAAGGTAGATTTCTAAGTCAAATATGGATAAATGGCATTACTCTAATGTGAAGATTTATCTATCTTTTGGCCTTAGCAATTCAAAAAATTGGCCTATTTAATGATTTTGGTCAATAGGTAGAGAGTAGGTAGGTGTGGAAAATTTAATGTTTTCCTAGGCTAAGAGAGATGTGCATACTAAATTTGGTTTATTGAACACTTAAAGGCACCCAACAAAGGTTGAAGAGGCTAACTTAGCAAGTAAAGAGGGATGATGCATTTATCATGAGGTCATTTTGTGATTTACAGTTTAGTTTTTGTGAGGGGTATTATAATGTAATGTTATCTTAAGTGTGATAAAGTCTGGCTCTGCTAAAGGTAAAAATTTTTTAATGGCAATTAATCATAAGATGATTAATAGTTTAAGAGCATTTATAATTGATCAGTAAGGATAAAGATCAAGATTAAAATTACACAATTTAGTATTAGAATTTATCTCTTACTTATTTCTTCATTGCAACCCTATTTAGGTAGTTTGGTATAAGTGTTTAAAGCAATGGGGCATTTTGTGGATAATTTTGAGGTTGATGAAGTAGATATGGGAGTTATGACATGGACTAGAAAAAAGATATAAGTTAAGGGAGATCTTATTAATAGGATTTTATTCAATTGTCTAATGTATATGGTTAGCTAAAAATAAGGAATTCTGTTCTAGTAAATCTTTCTTAATAAATAAAGTATGTGACCTAATTAGTGTTAAAATGCGATATTAGTCAAAGGCTAAATAAGTCCAAAATAATTTCATAATTAATGATTTTTTATTCAATCTTAATAATATTTGACCTATTAGGAATAAGTCACATTTTAATTATTTGACATAAAAGGCACTACTAAGTGATACAATTAAATTTAATACGGATGCAACAATAACTAATTTGTTAGGAGTAGTAAAAATAGACAAAATACTATAAGGAAGGATGGAAAAATGTTATGTCTCTTTTCTAACATGGTGACTATATTGAGTATCAAGAAGATGGTGGTACTATGAAACTAAATGGACAAAATCATATATATTTTCCTTAACTATTAAAAGTGATTTTAGTACTATAATTACATAGTTAAAAGACAATGTCAAAAGACTTTGAAACCTTATGCCAATATTCAAGAACATTAATAATAGAATTAGGAATCAAGTTTTCTTTATCTTTTAATATATTAGAGTAATTTATTTACAAATGTAATAATAAAATATGAAAAGGCTAGATGCATGAATTTTATCATATAAGTTTAACAAGTAGTTACATAGAGGGATGTCTTTGACTTTTTATTTATGATAGGAGTTTGCATTTTTTGTTTTTAGTTTGTGTTCATATAAGATCAAGCATTTTTCATTGAAAGCACATTAGATCATTAATTCTTTGTATAAAATTGATGTGTGTTATTGTATAACTTATTATTTAATAATATTCTAAGTTTATTAGTAAAAAAAATCTATCCAATATCTTCAAATATGTGTATATATACTTAAAAGTAATTTATTTTCAATCGTAATTGTTATGATTGGATACTACAATCCTAGGGATTCCATAAATTTAAGATAAAGTCAATTAATTTATCGGTATGCATTCAATTTTTTATTTAAAAAGGATAATTATAATAATTTTTTATTTTATAAATTAATTATAACATTTAGTTTTTATTAAAGAATAATTATTTTTCTATTCTCAAAGATGAAAAATTGAAATCATTCTTAATTCATATAAGGATTTAAAGTTCTCGTAGAACAGAAATACTAAGAGTGTAGACTCTTGATGTTGACATTTTTATTGGAATATAGCTAGAGGTAAAGCTTACCGCAATAATCATGTTTTTGCTTCTAGTTTGTTTAGGAATATCAATTCTTAACAAGGCTTACATTGAAGCAGTAGAGCAGCCGAACAAATTAACTCGAAGCCACCTTGAAATGAGTGTTAATTTTGGCATTTCATATAATTCTTTATTTGTTTGGTTACGGTTTTTAGGACACGAACTCCTCTAAATTCATCTGTAATATGCACTCAACTTAAAAGGAGTTTCATTCAAAATCATTATTTATTCAATATATAAAAAGAAAAAATGTTATGTTTCGGGATTGATTTGACTTGGCGCACTATTTTAGCAAACCAGATGACAACGAGGATGTTTGCATTTTGTAGCGATGTGGTTATTAAAAATTAATTCATTGTGCGAACCTCTTTTGCTTGCTATCATGATGTGTATTTTCCCAATTAACTGTTTTTATTTTCTTTTTCTTGGTCCTATTCTGTATTTTTTTTATATAATAAATGATCTAACTGGATTTGGATTCTCCAATGTTATGGTGATAAATTGTTCTTGGCTGCTACATCAATCGCATGTAACATAAAATTTTGGATCAGTATATGTAAATAGTTCTAATACTTCAATTACTAATAATATTACAGCAATATGAGTAAATTTTTATTATTTTTTATAAAAAAAATTAATATAAAAGAATTCACAAAATTTCTTTAAAATAAAATAACTAATATTTGAATAAAAAATAATGTTTAGAATTAAAATATTATTAAATTTAGATGAGAACAAGATATATTTCATATGATAAATTATTTAAATTTTTTATAATCAATAACTAGATCTATAAAGTTTTAATAATATGAAAATATTCCTTTATATTGTGGATAATAAAATTAGTTAAAATTTAATTATGTTCAATTTTTTTATTTTCAACTTTTTTATTTATTATTTTTTAGATAAATTTTTAATTCTTTTTTTTTTTTTTAATAATCGCTGAACCAGACCCAACCAACCCCGACTAAAAGATTTTGAATCGGACTAAATCAAACTTAACTAAAACAAAACCTAATTCTGAACTGAATCAAAACCTTGAACCAAATCAAAACCGAAATCCCCTGTTTGAGGAACAAAGCCGTTCCCCCCTTCCCTCCCCAACCCAAGCCAGATTCCGGTTCCTTCTAATTTTGGAATCTGAATCACCGAGACCGACCAGTACATGGTCATGCCTAACCCCAATTGGCTTTTAAGTTGAAATACATATAGAATTTTATTAGATGAAAAAAGGATTTGACACATTGGTGACACGAGCCAGATACGGTTTATTATATATTTTTCTCAATCAAAAGTATTTATATATATTCATGTTGTATATTTTATTTAATGATTTTCATTTTTAACCTAAAAATATGCGTGCATGTGTATATTTTTTATTCTCATATTTACCTTCATGATCACTAATATTAATTGTAAATTTTAAAATATATTTGTATTTAATATTGGAATACTTTATTTAGGACAGTTCTTCACGCATCTATACTTGTCAGTTGCATGATAATCCTTGTTTGATGCATATTATTACATCACCTATGCTAGTTCTTGTGTAAAAAATTCATGCTTCATCCAAGAGTATAAACAAGAAGGTACAACAAGAAAAAATTGGTTGTAGCATGACAATTCGAAAATCAAAAGGATGAAATCGCTATGCTTATTATCACAGATTTTTTGGGATTTTAAGAGAATTATATGACCAAGAATGATGTCAATGTCAGTGTCAGTGCATGAGATGGGATTAAACTTATTATTACGTCTGCATTTGTTATGACCATAAAATTTGCGACTATTTTCAAAATTCTATTAGATATTCACTTGACCAAATGTTGTTATACGGTAAGGGACAATCATCATATTATATACTTGCTCGAGACATGAAAAATTTTAATGAAGCACGTACAACCTGTTAGCTTATGTAATTGCATTTGACACTAATCACCAACCATCTAACTACCTAGGATGTGCTTAAATTCATTCAACGCGAAGGATAAACTTATTAAATTAATTGAATGCATTCGGGGCTTTGTTTCAAAGGGAAAATGATATTATACGCGGAATTTAAATATAAAATGAAAAAAAAACTCATATATTATTATTATTATTTGTAATTTTCTTTTTCTTTGTATTTGTACGTTTGATGTGGTTAGGATCAAACAGCCAAATCGACCCAATTGAAACTACAACTAAGTGTATTGCTTGCATTGACTTTGTAGCGGAATTGTGGGTGTTTTTCTCCACCTTCGGAAGAGCAAGACGGATGGGGTTTGGCAAAGTATGACTGGTACTTGAAATGACCCCGAAAGCAGTCTCAAAATTGCGAGAGTGTGGGTGGGACTGCAAATTAAGACATACGGAAAGAGGATCAGAAAAGCTTTATCATACGAGCTAATTTGGAAGGTAAAAAATTTCTAGAACTGGGACGGGAGATTTCGACTAGTTACAGTTTTCCCCATTTTTTTTTATACATTACTATTAATGATCATGATAATGATTCATGTCAATCAGTGGCTCATTTCTCCTGTTCGTGTAACATTTTTGAAACTTAAAAAAGTTTTTAGGCAAAGCAAGTGCATGCATGGTGGCCATCCCAAATTAAACATTGACCTATACTTCCTGCACCTATCGATTTTGAATTTCGAAAAGAAGCTCTCCTTTTTCTTCTTTTCGAATTGTTTACTCTCTCTCTCTCTCTCTCTCTCTCTCTGCTCCACCCACCCACCCAGGAGGCTGCCGGTTTTCTTCGTTTGTCTTTCTATTTCTTGGAGAAAGAAAACCCTTAATCGCCGCGTGTATTGTTGTACATAAAATATATAAGAATCCCACCAACCCACCGACCCACCCGGCCATCTTTCTCATAGAGAGAGTTGCAGGAGTCTTGAACCTTTCCACCACCTTTTGCCATTCGAGGGATAATATCATAAAAGTTTGGGTGTTTTATACAATGTAGCGAAGAAATTTGTAACCAGGAACAATTAACATTGTAAACAAATTGCAAAAACTGATTTGAGTTTTTCTCATATTCCTTTTGCTTGTTGTCCCTTTTGCTCGTACAAAGGCAAATAATTATGCTGAACACAAACAAATATCCTTCTATACAGAAAACACTCTTGTCTATTCCCTTTCTTGTCCCTTCGGACCAAACTAGCGAATCACAACATCCCAAACTCGTCCACTTTAATCTAGAAGTATTCAGTACCGCTAAAATAAACAAATTAACAAAACCAAAGTGGTAATTGAGGACTTTGTTCCCAGCACCATTCGAGCAGTGGAATTCCCAAGAACTGCAAATCATCACAATTTCAACTCTCAAATTAAATGCGCAAACCCAACAATTTCTAACCCTTGGATAGGCAAAGCAAACAACCTCTACCTCTTGCTCCTACGTGGAATCAGTGTATAAGGCCTGGAACTTCGAAGCTTCAAAGCTACCAACTTTAATGTTGTCTCTGTCATTGAGATGCAGCTCATCTGAATACATTGGCGTATTCAGTCTCAATCTCACTTGACATAATCGTATATGAAGCATTCCTTGACTCAACCTTATTTGAGTTTAGAAGTGTTTGGTGGGCCTTCATTTCCACTGTCAGTAGCCTGAGATTGCTGTTGATGATGATGCTGATCCAGTGGATTTGTATCCTCTGAAGTCACGTTCAAGCCACCTCTTGAATATGCATTAAGAGCAGCTAGCATCCCTAAATTTGACTCTGACATCCCCAACCCAAGTTGTTGAGAAGGCTGCTGCTGCTGCTGCTGCATTAGCATGGACCCCAATTGTAAGGGACTCCCTCTCCCAGACCCTGCTTGAAATTCAAGATTAGCAGCTTGAAGATTGAACCTTGGCAAAAAGTGTAATGGAGCTTGCAGGGTGTTAGCGCTTGCTGGTGCTGCTGCTGGAAAAGGCCAAATTGGGGGTGCTTGTTCTGATGGAACAGATACAGATGTGCCTGCGGCCATTGATGGCCCACCGCCGGCAGTCACTGGGAGCATCCAAAATGTGCTGCCTGCACCACTGCTTGGTGCAGGAGCAACCGCCCACATGGCAGTGGCTGGGAGGACATTAGAAGGCCTAAGTAGTCCTGAAGATCCTGGTTCTTGTTGTTGTGGCTTTGGTAATTGCAAAGCATTTTTTAGACCTTTAGTTGGAGATCCTTCTCTTCCACCTCCGCCAACGCCACCGCCCCCACTCCCTCCTTGTTCGTGTGCTTGATCATTATGCTCCTTAAACAAATCTTCTCTAAAGCGCTTTCTCATGTAGTTCTCAGAATCTCCGCCACCGCCGCCACTTTCTCCGCCAGTATCACCACCACCGCCCCTGGGCAGTGCTTCGGCTACTTGATCTGCCGTCATTAGGTGCTGCTGGTGATGCTGCTGCTGCTGTTGGTGGAAGCCCAACAAAGCAGTATGTGCAAAGCCTTCTTCGTAATGAGGATGATGAGCCAAAGCCAAAGGACTATGAAAAGAATGGGGCGCAGATTTTGATGGCGGAGCCGAGAGCGTCGATCCGCTACTCCTTAAAGATACGTTTAATGTTGAAAAATTTGCTGGGATAGTCCCACTCCCAGTGGTTGCTATGATCGCCGGCTCAGCCTGCTGTAACAACCACTCAATCGTTTCTCCATCAGACTTATGACCCAATTCCCTCGTCAATTGAAATACTCTAGCTGCGCAAGTTGCTGGCATTCTTATCCTCCTGCCTCGCCCATCCACCTTTGTGTGTCGATCCTTGGTCGGCCGCCTTGCCTGCGTTGCTGCTGTGGTGGTGGTGGTTGCGGCTACCGATAGATTTTCTGGGTTCTTTTTGGTCGAATCTAAGAGCGGGCCAGATCTGGTGGCGATGGCCAGAGAAGCATCCACGAGGCGCGGCGGGGTAGTGTGAGATGTGGATGTAGAGGTGGAAGTGGAAGAAGTGGAGGGAGATGTTGACGGACCGGAGGTAGCAGCGTTGGCAGATGAAGGACCAAGGCTGTTGTGGTGTTGCTGGTGGGGACGATGATGAATAGCATGATGATGAGAGAGGCCACCAGCTTGGATGGATATAAATGAGTGACCTTGAGATGGTCCTCCTCCTGATCTGCCATCGAAAGAGATTTCTTGTTGTTGTTGTTGTTGTTGTTGGTGGCGTTGTAGGTGATGGCGGTGAGACTGATGGTGGGGTTCTTGGCGGGAGGTACTACTATTAGCCCTTTGCTTGTTGCTTTGCAAATCTGTGAGTTCCATTTTGGAGGAGGTGGTGGGGTGAAGTTTGATTTGTTTCCCCTTCCTTTTCTTTCTTTCTTTCTTTCTTTGTTTTTTTCTTTTTTTTTTTAATTCTCGTTGATTTTCAAGATTGATTTATCAAAAACCCCCATATCTTGCCTCCCCTTCAAACTCATCTTATTTTGGGACTAACAGTTTGTGGGGCTGCTTTGCTTAATTTCTGATTGACTGTCGTCTTTGCTCGAGTCTCCCTCTCACAGGGGGGGAGAGAGAGAGAGAGAGAGAGAGAGAGGGTGGGAGGAAGGGTGCGTAGGTTTGGAGGGTGGCCAGAAGCTGCCCAGCAGGTGGGGGAAGCTTAGGTGAAAAAAATAACGCAGCAGAAGTCCACTCGTGGGGTCGCGTAAAAGGAATGTTAAAAATTCGACACTTTTTTAACTCTCTTGTATAAAGATAGTCCCACCAGCTTACCAGTCGTAGCAATCTGAACATTTCTTTCTTAGTATTGATTTTCATGTTATATTACGCTCTCCTCGGATGGTTTTATGGTCCCAAAAACTCACTACTACCCTCCTCGCAGTCAAGAATTAAAGCTCATGTGGGGGGGCAATTTTGACCTTGTCAATTGTCTTGGGTTAACACCAAACAAACCAGTGGCGTATGCACAGCGGTTCCTACAGTACAATACCAAAATTTCACCCTGGAGCTTCACAGTGTTAAAGGTAACCCCTCTTCATCAGAAGCGGTACTGACTGTTTGCAGACAAGAAAATTTGCAAGACTTTTAAGTTGTACTTGGTACTTGCATGACCCCCCCTCCCTACTTTACAAAGTGAAGTGTCTTGGATTCAACACTCGATATCAATTATTTTGAATTTTTTTTTCTTTTTTTCTCTTCTAAGGACCCCACTACGTAAATGTCCTGTTTGAGAGATGGAGGTGAATAAAAAAAGTAATTTTATTTTATATAAATAATATTCAATATTATATAATAAAATTGTATAAAATCAGTTTATATAATATTAAAAATTATATGGTATGCACTTGACAAGATATCTACAAAATATTTTCTTAAAATTTAATTTAGGTCTTCATTTTGTAATAGATAATTTAATCTATATGGTGGGGTTCTTGGTGGGAGGTACCAATATCTACAAAATATTTGGGTAAATCATGGCCAAGTCAATAGACGATGGTTGTTTTTTTTTTTGTTTTTGTTTTTTTGGGAGAGGTGGCCCGGGGGTGGGGAGAGAAGGCGGAGGTATTATGGTAAATATGACAAAGGTTTTGTATACGTGAGTCCAGGCTAGCAAGCAACCGCACAGGAGACAGCGCAGGTAAGCATTAGATAAAGGCATCTAATGCAGGAGGACAGCTCATCCCAGTCCACCAATCCAACCCCACTCATTGTCCTATTACTCTTATTTTTCTTCTTTATAAAATCATATTTCCTACTTTTGGGTTGTAGAAGTCAATACGAGCACCTTTTTCTTTTCTTTTCTTTCCTTTTCTTTTCTTTTCTTTTCTTTTCTTTTTAAGCAGTGGCCTTATAGGGCATGTAAAAAAAAAAAAAAATCAGAACAAATTAGCTAAGGTAAGTTTAGGCAAAAGTCCCCTCTCTCACCGGTCTCTTCTGCAGGATGATTATCAGTATTATTGATCATAAATTCTTTTTTTTTTGTACATGATCCTAAAGTTGATTAATAATTATAATAGTATAATTTAAACTTGTATTTGTTTGTGTCCATCCACCATGTTCATGTAATAAAACCCTAATTATTTACGAAATATTTTGATTGTGATCAACCGAACTATTGACCAATTCAAGTAGTTTAGATTTAGTGAAATTATCGTACAAACTGGCTGATGATATAAAAAAATCAAGAAAAGAAAAGAAATGTGTGGAACTTAATACGCATCTATGGTAGCTTAAATTTGAAAAAAAAAAAAAAAATCTTCTAAGGCCCCATACCACAATACTTGCTTTACCATGTAATATTCATCTAGCTAAACTTGTAATTTAGTTAGTAAAACCAAAAGTTCAACATATAAGTAAGTCTCTCAATAACCTTGAAAATTAAAATTTTAAAATAAATTTGGGTCAAAATATATTATGTATAATTTTAATTAATAATAAATAAATATACACTGATCAATAAATATTGGAGGGGTATTCTATGTAAACGATACAGTAGTAATGATCAAGAAAATAATTGAAGGTGTGTGTTTTTTTTTTTTACTTTATTACATAGATATATTATATGATAAATATAAATAGATATAGTATAATTTATATCATTTAAATAACATTTAGTATTATATGAATTTTTTTTTTAAAAATTATTTTTATATAATTTTATTCCGTGAAATTAAATATTATTTTATGCAATACATTATATTATATTTATCAAATAATATACATATATTTTTAAATTTTTGTTATGAAGTTTCCTTTTCTTAGACAAGAGGTGATAATGATGGTGACAACCTATTAGGGATGGTGTATTGATTGCTTTGATGTTGAGTTTAGACACCAGTTGTCATGTAATGAAAAAATCAACATAAAATTTTCCTTGGCACTGTGCTCCCAATTATTAAGACCAATATTTCAGAAAAAGTATGCGGAGGTAGGACCGTCGATTGGAGCACCACCAAAATTCTCTGCCCACCCATGCCAAGAGGCGGCCAAATTTGAAATTTCAAGGCACCCCCCTGTTGTATTGGCTTAAAAGAATATATATATATATATATTACGTATATTAATTATTGTATTTATGAGTAAAAATTAAGAGTTATTGATAAATATTTTTATTTAATTTTTTATAAAGATAATTTATTGTTTAAGTATTATCAGACTATATTATATTTTTATATTTAACTTTAATATTAATAAATATGAAATTTAATATAGTATTTTTAATATAATTTTTTTATTTATTAAATGACAAATAATTATTAAAAAAAAACTATCAAACTATTAAGTTGGATTAGCTTTCCCATGTTTCAAATGAAGCACCCACACAGTTACTTATGCCCACATGTATCAATATATGCATATTAAGTTCCGATAACACCAATCAGCCAACTCATTCCAACCGGACCCACATCAATACAATAAATATTTTAGTCTAAACTGATAATCATCGAATGTTAATTTAATCCAAAGAATCACACACAAGACAAAACCCCGTCGTTGTCCTATCCTCTCATCGTGTTTTAATCCCAGTTAACAAATAGTAACCCTGTCCATCAAAATCTTTTAACAAATCAAACGAATACCCTCTTCCTTTCTCCCACAGTCGGTCGTTATTTTTTTGGAGAAAAAATGTTAAGATGCAACCGTATCACGTACAATTGTCACTTTAAGGTCTATCTAGTGCTTGTTAAAAAAAGAAAATTTGAAAGAAAAAAAAAAAGGGGGGGGGGGGGACTGAGGTCTCAATGACAATAAGTATTCTTCATACATCATAATACCTATCCGCGTAGAAATGCCGTTTGGTTCTTGGGTAGAATGGGGTTCTTGGCAAAGAAGTAATTCATCCCCATTCCCCCGCCCCGTCCCACCTGGCCCCACTTTCTCTCTCTCTCTCTCTATTTCTCTCCGTCCGTTTCTCTCTGGCACTCATTATATATATATTATTTTATTTTATTTTTAATTCCAACGAACAAAATTTATATGACAACCCAAAACCCAAAATGATGTGCCACAGAGCTGTCAGAAATTTTCAGTCCCCACATGGACTATTGTGGGGTCCTTGTAATTAGTAGCCTGTTGAACTCCTGAATACGTGACACTTTGCTGTCAAGTTAATTTTGCCTTTAGTTTTTATAGCCCCGTGGATGAATTTTCAGTGCTGGTTCCACATTTCTTTCTGTTCCCATTCACGGCCTCCTTTTGGCCTTTTTACCTCCCAGGCATTTATTTCCTGCCAAAAACAGGCAAAAGAACATGGTCAAAACAGAACACAGTCACGATAAAAGCCGGCATCTTAAATGAACAATTCACTCAATCGGAAAACAAAGACCGTTGCCGCCACAGCCTGAATGAATTCCATTTTTCATTGCTCTGAACTTTTTAGTCCCTTTCGGTTTCAGGGGGGGAAAAAAAAAAAAAATATTCCAGAGGTCCTTTAAGTTTTGGTTTTCTTCTATTTGAGTTCTACAACTATTTTTGTCTTTACTTCAGTCCTTCGCCATTATACCTGCTTGAGTGGTTTCTCCTTTTGTTTTTTTTTTTTTTTGTCACTCTGCAAGTCACGTGCTTCATGGCGATGAATTAGGAAACTTAAATAATAATTATAATAACAAAAAGGAGTTTTCACGTGAGAACAAAGTCATATGGAAGGGTGAAAATACTTTAACCTGCCTAGATGCCAATACAAAGAAAACACCCGTTAAAACATGGTAGGATACATTAGAGTGAAAAATGCAAAACAAGCAAATCTCTAGTTATCGTAGAAGAGATGCAAAAATAAGGATTTCATAGACTGACTTGAATCTAAGGGTGGTGTGGCAAATGGAGATGAAAATACCGTCCAATTCATCAAAGAAGGAGGCCAATGCGACGGAGTCCTGGCGGGGACTCCAATGAGCAGTAGTTAAAAAATGTGGAGGGACGCAAGCAGACATGAAGATGCTTGGTGGGACTCCAATGGATGAAAACAAGAAGTTTAGGGTAACTTTGCCTTGTTTTGTCTATTTTATAAACCATAAGCATGAGGGACACGACATGTGAAAGTAAAGACCAAAAAACATTAATCATATTTAGTTTGGTTGACGAAAACAACAAATTTTTAGGGAGAACTCGCTCAAATTCTCATAAAATATGTGCTTCAACTTTGATATACCCACAAAAATAAAGTAAAAGCTAATAGAAAAGTGCGCTTCACAGGTTTATCCTTTTGCTTTGGCATATTCCCAACCAATGTTATCAAACTCAGTCTCGCTCGAGTGGTCAAACTAGGAACCCAGTGACCCAAACATTGAACCAAGCCAGGCCTTGCAATTGGGCCATTAAGAATTAAATTCAATCAAATTGCCAAAAATGGACAAAAAAAAAAAAAGATACGTCACGGATATTCAAACTTTTACTGCTTATATGGAATACATTGGTTTACCCACTCAACTAAAGTTTATTCTTGTTTAATGTTAGCATCTCTTTTAAATGTATCACTTAAATAATTTTTTTTCTATCATTTTCATGTCGATTGATTACAAACATTTTAAATTTTCAATAAAATAATAATAATTATTATTGGCATTTAGTTCTAGAATTTAATATTTAAAATTATTTTGTCAAAAAAAAAGAGATCTTTCATCTTTTTTCTTTTAAAAGAACTTCATTTCATGTGTTTACTATTATTTTGAATATGAATATAATATAATTTTAAAAATAAAAATTATGCCACTGAATGTAAATATAACATTTTGTATTATATTTGAATTAAGTTACATTAGATCATAATTTTTATATTTACGGTAATTCACATATATAAAAAATTATTAATTACAAATACATTTAATAATAAAATATTAAACCCAATTTAATATGCAGTTCACTGGTTCGACCGACAATTCAATAATCGATCCCTTAACTAGGTCAATAATCGGACCCCATTTTATGATTACGTTCCTAAACCACACCTGAAAGTTTCAAAGCATAATTGTCAGCATTGATAGGATTCTTAAATTGCACTAAAGGTAAACGTGTGGTACACTTTAAGGGATGTAGGACCTAAGCTTTTATGAGCTTTGCCAGAGAGAATTAACTCTTGTCATTGAATGTTTCATGGCTGTTGGCAATTATAGTTAACTTGATTTTAGAAAAGATCACGATTGATTCTATTATCGTACTTGAAATGATTTAAAGAAACTTTGTTAGAAATTAACAAAAATAATATCTACAATACCCCCCCCCCCCGGGGGGGTTGAGGGAAGTGAAAGAGACTTTTGTCATTCTTCATTCAAGACTAAACGAGTCTCTTTTTGTCAATTTGACTCAACTCTATTCGTAATAGAAATTTATCATCTGAACACTAATATGAGTTCATGTAATACACTTAAAAGTAATTTTTCTTCTCATTTTACGTAACTATTATGTATGTCTATAATCTAAAGTGGGGACAAAAACACAAACACACACACAGACGCACGCACGAGGAGATTGAAACTTGACCGCGGGTGTAAGATGACAAACAAGATGATAAATCGACTGTCGCCCGGAGTGGTTATCGACAAGGCTTGCATTCAACTTCATAATCTAAATTGCATGTTTTGCAATTTCAGTCTTCCAAAAAATGAAAAAAAAAAAAAAGTTCGGTGAATGCTCCTTCTCTTTTTTTCTTAGCTTATAAAAGGGCCTCGGCCCTGTGAACAAAAGGGCAGAGAATCGGTAAATCCCCTTTCCGTGAAAAGACTATGCACATCGATCGTGTGCCATTGAATGTGTCTAGATACTTACCTCCATACCATTTCTGGGGGGGGGTTACCAGTTTTGAATCGTGTGAGAGTGGGGGGTAGTCATCTCTCAGCCTGCAGTTTTTTCCAATTTTATATCTAGTTGGCCAGTTCAGTTACAGATATTTGTGCAGAATGCAACAAGAGAAGTGATTGTTCTCTGAAATAATCATAAATAATTGGAGATGACAAACTAACAAATAGAACAAATTGACAGATAGAAAAAGTGCTGGAGGAGGAGACATGATTTGAAAGTACATTACAAAAGAGGCATCGTGCTAATGATCCTCGTTCTAAAAATTTATTATTAGTGAAATGAGTAAAATAGAATTGCACATGCTTATCAAAAAAGTGCGTGGATAATTTCCATTTACAGTCATACAAAACCCTAAATGTAATTTTAGACGAACAATACCAAGTTATCTATATAGCTGTCTATTAAATTCGCAGTATTTCACAGAAAGAAATAAAATTGTAGTTCGTAAATAATTTATTGTTGAAAAATATACCTATATATGCATATATTTTAAATGAAATTTTCGTGGGTAGAGGCTTTTCTATTTAAATTCCCTTAAATTTAATTTAACTGCGGAATCGTTTATTCGGACAACCGTCAGTTTGACTGCACGTGTGCACCCGCTAAACGCGGTAATTAAAAACGATTGTGTCGACGCAACGCGCCTTTGGAGGGCCTTCGAAGATGGATCTCCTTGGGTATTTAAGGCGCCTAGTCGGTGGGCCCATGTGAGATGTCCGGAAAATCTCCCTTGACTTTGAGATCAGACTCGTTGATCTCGTGACCCAATAATCGAACAGAAGCAACCTCTGTTTCACTTTCTTCCTGTTGAAATTCTTACGTTTGTTTAGATTTAGGCAGCGCGGACATAAAAACGACGATGCCGATGGGCATTAAAATGTCACAACAAATTGTATATCAGGAAGAGAAAAGTTAAGTATTACCGCTCAGAGAACAAATATAAAAATAATAAAAAATTAATTAATATCATTTTAATTAATTTTATTAATAAAAAATAAAAAAATTATTTTATTATTTTTTTATCTATCATATTGTTCAATAAATATTTTTGGTACTTTTAAATAGAAAAAAGAATACATATACATATTATACACACACACACACACACACACCAAAATAACACAATAAAAATGAAAACAAAACAAACAATAAAATATTTATAGTACATGGCCTTATTAGATTAGAAGTCATTCAAGTCAAGCAAAGTAATGCTTAAATGAGTAATTACTAGTTTTTAACTAATATTCTATAATAGTAAATAAAATTAATTATAAATAAAACAAAAAAATAAAATTTAAAACAAATTTATTGACATTTTAAAAATACTTACAAAGTTTTGTATTAAGGAAAATAGTTGAATTCCAAGAGGAGGAGATTTTACAATGAAGGAGGGGGAAGTTTTACAATTCCTCTTGACAAAGCATATTAAAAATAAGGAAATTCATCATGAAGAACCAAAATCTCAAGAACACCCATGATTACAAAATATACAAAAGGTTTGATCAAGGTTACTCTTGTTTTTTCAAATAATTTTAAAAGTAATACTATTGTTTTATTTGATATTAGAATATATTTGAATTACATCAAACAAGGAATAGTACCATTTAAATGTCAAGAAACTACAAATGGAAAACTTTCTATAGCAAACAACTCTAAAGTGACTATTACAAACAAAACTATTCTTTTGTGCAAAAATAAAATGTTCAAATTAAAAAGTACTTGTTGAAACATGGATCATATTATTATTTTAGAGACATTGTTTATTAATTTGATCACTAATTATTTTGTTTATACTAGCACTAGCAGCACGTCTTTACAGGTCTATGAGGATGTACTAGTAGCAGCAGCACATCCCTACACGTTCAGGAGGGTATACCAGCACTAACAGCACCTCACGAGGCTTCTTAGTAGCAGTAGCACGCTTGGGAATTAAGCAAAAAAATTTAGAACATGCAGCAGCAAGTTCGAGTATTAGCAGCCACTTGCAAAAAGTTCAACAGTAGGTCATACAATAGTAAGTCTAAGAATTACCGGATAAACTAGTAGTGGTGTGAGAAAATAGCTACAGTACGTGGGGATAACAACAACAACATGAATAGTCAGCAATAACGTGGATAAATAGTAGCAGCAACACAAGCAGACAACAGTAGTGCACTTGAATAGCAGGAACAATGTGTGTGGATAGTAGCCACAACACGCATAGACAGCAGAGGCACCACATGTGGACAACAGGAACAATGTACACGATCAACAACGGCAGCGCACATAGACAGCATTAACATCGCACATGGATAGCAACGACAATGCATACGGATAACATTAGCATCACATGCAGCACTAGCAGTGAATGAGACAACATTGGTAGCAAAAAAAAGAGAAGATTTATATTCTACTCTAGCAATTTGTACACATTGAATGATTGTTCTATAGGAAAGGTTTTACCATAAACTCTTAATAAATTTGTTAAAAAACAAGGTGAGATACTTTTTGAGTGATTGAAAGATCTTTGTAAGTGGTGAAGGAGTAATCCTTCCATAACATTATTATATCCTTTAATAGTAAGAGTAGATTGTGTGATTGAGAAGGGATTTTATCACACTATGGACGTAGCTCACACATTGTAGGTGAACCACGTAAAAATTATCATGTGTACTTAGGTGCTTATGTATTAATTTTTTAATTATACGGTCACTCTCATGTAAAGGAGAAAAATAAAAATTAGATCATTAACTTTAACAAGTTACAAAGGTAAAATTTAGATCAATTTGTAAAAATACTATATCTTACATTGATTTAGCTCCCTTTCAGTGTAAGACCTAAAACGATCCTTATTACTATCACCTTTAACAACTAAAATGTCAATGAATTTATAATTTGCTATTTCAAATTATGTAAGAATTTTATAAATGTAAAACTTTTATGATAGAGTTAAGAGTCTTTTGGAAAAATTCCTATAAATCTTAACTCTTAATATAAAAAATGCCTTACCCATGTCTTTAATCTTAAAATTAAAAGATAACTATTGCTTGATAGTAGTGATAAATTTTTTATCATTTATAGTTAATATATATATATATAATAGAATTACAAATTTATTGTCAAAACTCTTAACATACATGTAATGATCCTTATTAATCATTGTGAAGTCATTTAGATTATTACATGATAGAATATCAAAAACCACTACCTAAACAATTGTTTTAGGCTATAAATTAATCTTTGAACTTTACAAATATTATTCTCTTATCTTTGAATAATGAAACTTATAGGTTGTTTTATATATATTTCTTCATCTAGCTGTCCCTTGAGAAAAGCAATTTTAACATCCATTTAATATAATTTTAAATCCATATTTTCTACTATAACTAACATTAGCCGAATTGAAGTAAACTTTATTACTAATGAAAAAGTTTCCTCATAGTTTATACCCTCTTATTAAGTAACCTTTCATTGCTAAGTAAGTCTCATACATTTTTATGGATTTATTTGCCTTACATTTATTTTAAGAACCTATTTGTTCCCCATAGCTTTTCATCCTTAAGGCAAATCTATCAAGTTTTAAAGTTAGTTAAATTTCTTGGATTCCATTTATTCTTTCACTGCCTTCATTTATTATTCTTTAGTGGGGCATGAAAAAGTTTCATTTATTATTTTAGGCTCTTACAATCATAAAAACTCTCTTTTCAATTTTAAAATGATAATATGAAATACTTTAATGATTACTTTTACATAATATGGGTTATGCAAACCTTACATAACTTGTGGTATAATACTTCAACTTAAATTAATAGCTTAAGATAGTTCCTCATCAATTTAAGTTAGAGGGTTTAGTATGTTATAGCCATCTAGATCATTCATCTCTTAAAGATATAAATCTTTATCAATATCACCTTTACTATGAAATTCAATCTTTAAGAATGTGATATTATGTGATTCTAATTCTAAAAAAATTCAGTCCATTTGTTCATCAATGAATACATACTCTTTAGAGTATTTATAATATCTTATAAAGATAGTTTTGTCAGACCCAAATTTTTATATTTATAAGATGGATCATGAACATTAGTTATTACCCCTTACAATTGTAGATTACTTAGGTTAAGCTTTCATTCTAACTATAATTCATATGGTATAAAAGTAATAGGTTTAAAGGGTATATAGTTAAATATATACATAACAATCAATAAAGCATCACCTTAATAATATGTTGAGAGATTCACTTGTACCATAATAAACTTAACTATCTTTAATAAGGTTTTGTTTCTTTCATCTGCAACACTGTTTTATTATGAAGTCCTAAGAACAATTAGTTGTCTAACTATAAACCCTTTTCATTACATAATTCCTTAAACTGTTTAGAGAGATATTTGTGTTATTGGTTAGTTTTTAGAATTTTTATTCTTTTATCCAACTAATTTTTTAATATATTTAAATATTTTTAAAAACATTTCAATACTTTAAATTTATGAGAGATCATATAAATATGACCATAATATGTTTAATCATTTATGAAAGTAGTGAAATATGAGTTACCATGTCTCACCCTCACACACATTAAACCATATATATTAAAATGCACTAATTACAATAGAAACCTAACTTTATTAGCCTTTTAAAATGGTTTTTTAGTTGTTTTTCCTTTTAAATAATATTAACATATAAACAGTATAATGTTAGCTAATGAGCCTAATTGGCCTCCTTTAGCTAATCTATTCATTTTTTTTTTTTTTTGCTCAACATGACTTAGTTTAGCATGCTAGATATTTGCATTTCAATATTATTGTTGATTAATACAATAATAGAAAAACAAGATATTAAACATACCATAGTTAATCTCCAACACAAATAAACCATTTAACAAATGTCCATGATCAACTTAAGAAGTTACATCATATATATTTACAACATGACCTTTGCAAATAAGTTTATAACCTAAACAAAAAATAATAATAACAGAAACAAAATTTTGTTGAATTTTAGGTGCATATAGAACATCATGAAGTAGTAAGGTTTAATCATTTCACATTTGTAATTTGCATGTGTCAATCCCTTTAACTTCTACCTTTGTATTGTTTTTAACATATACCTATTTTACGTTAGATCCAAATTGACGGAACTTTATGTATACTTCTCAATCTTTAGCTGTATGGTCTGTAGCAACTAAATTTATAATCCACAAAAGATCAAATTCAATAAGCAATATCAAGCTGATAGATTAGCTAAACAATGATAAGTAAGAATAAAAGATACTTTTTAATTTAGTACATTCATGACCAAAATGATGCAATTTGTTATAGTTATAATATGCCATTTTGGTTTTATTCTTTTTCTTGTCATAACACCTTTTGTGACAACTATTCTTATTATTTTTTCATGGTTGTTCATTCCTTTTTCCTTTCTTATGATGGTTGTAATGTCATTTACATTTTGAACCAAAAACAACCTTTGAACTAATATTAACTTCAATTACATTCATTTGACCATGAGACTTAGCAATCCTAAGGCATTCCTTTTCTAAAATCAAATAGCATAGTTTTCATAGCTTATAGTACAAATTGTTATAACTTTCACCATTTAGCTTATCCTCTTTGTTAAGCTTATTAACAATATTATTTGTAGTTATAGTTACAACAACTTTAAGACATTTATCAATGATGAGTATTGGCATTTTTAACTATTTATTTTGCAATAATATTGAGATATATTATCAATAATATAACATTAGTTAAAGAATTAAAAGCTCATAATGTTTTCAATCATTTTCTTTTATGCTAATATTAGATTATTTTAATTTATTTCAATTTGTGCAAAATTTAAGTTCTTAGATATAAATTCTCCAAATCTTACCAACCTAACAACATTTATTCTTTAATTAACTTGTCATATATACAAAGTATATGTGTTAAGCATTAAAAATAATAATTGAACATATATACTAACATAGTAGACATTTATAATAAATTTTTACATATATAACATTAAACATAAAAAATATATAATATCAAACATGAAACAATGCTACAATAATATTATCCATCACAACTAAGACTTAAGTATTTTATTTATTTATTTATATATGGTTTAAAAATAGTGATGAGCTTAAAGTAAAGAATTGCTAGCTCATGATGTCTTATCCCATTAAACATCTTAGAAACTATAAGCCTAGCTCTTAAAAGCCAAGGAACAATTTCCATTTTGTCAAAGCAAATATACCTTATAGCTCATATATTATGACTCATCGACAACGCAATATAACACTTTGTAACTTAATATGATGCTTTTATACTCTTTTGAGGGCATTCTTTAGGTCATCATACTACTTAATAATGCACTCATCATATCTTAGTCCTTTAGAAGTTTGTCAATGATTTAAGTATAATATTAATCTTTACCTTTTCTTTAAGCTTTTTAGCCATTGAGGTTTCAAGATGATCAATTAAAAAGCTCATATGTTTGACATATTTCTTAAACTTCTCATCATTTTCTATTTTTCATTCCTTAAAAGCGTGGAAAATTTTATTAGTCATGCAAATTTTTTAGTTGCTCAAAAAGCTCAAAATTCATTCTTTTAAGATCCTATCTAATGATTCTTTTAGTAAAAGTTTACATTTCATCCTTAAATAAAACTAAAAGAATATTAGAAATTACCAATATAAAAAAATTGATTTTATAATTTATCAATTTTTGAAATATATTATCAAAATCTTGTAAGGTACAAAATTAAAATTTTTTTAATGCAAATGTCATATTTTTTTATATTTATACTAATTATTATGACCTTTTAAAGAAATAATTTATTTTTAAAATAATCAAAAAATAATATTAAATGGTATAGTTTTAATAATTAGTATGAAACACATGGTATTATTTGATTGGTCAATGAAACATAAAGTTTGTTGTTCCCACAACCTTGTATGGGTTGTAATTGTTGTTAACTAAATTTAAGTGTTCAAGTAATTTGACATGAAGAGG
>JAHLGO010000436.1:3920775-3942515 GCA_020615895.1 Ceriops decandra
TTGCATTTACTTGTTTTTAGCTAATGGAGGAAGCTGGAGAATTCTGCAAGAAGGGTTGATGAAATATGCAGAAACATATTTCCAGTCAATGATTTGAACTTGAATCAACGAAACATTTTGATAAAAACAGTAAACTTTCTTATTTTTGTGGTGCTATTGTGAAGATTACTATCATGGATGCTGATTGTGATCAAGTTTGAATGTTCTTGTTAGTGTTACTTGCATTTATTAACCGACAACAGGCCAGCGTCAATAATGATGACTTGCTATTCTTTTTTGGGAATTTAGTTGCCAATATATCCTTGTTTAACTAGAATTAAAATTATCATGTTTTGTGCTGCAGAAATTTTTAAATAATTCAAAGTTGAAAAGACATTTTTTAATTCCTACAAGTGAAAGAGACTATATTTGATCTCATTAAAACTGTGGCAAGGTGATCAAATTTATCTACTTTTACAGTTTTTCATACTTAATGTTTGATTCCTTTTTTTTATTATTAATTAACATCCAGTAATAAGTATAGGAATATATTCCTCTCTATGCTGATTGCTGATAAAGCTTCTAATACTTTCCACATTCAGTTAATATATTGCTGAGGGTCTAATATTTATGTTTTAAGGCAGAATTGGTACTAAATGAAGGCTTTACTTTTCATCATTTGTATTGTATACTTGCAATGCTTCTTTTGCCCATGCTGAAAAAGTAAGCATTATTTCTCTACTGATAATTTTTCTCCAGCAGCGTCTCTAACCTATCCTTTTTCTTATCGTTGTTTTGTGGAGAATAGTTTTACTCTTTGTTCTTCTTTTTTACTTAGAATCGCTTAAAATTGGCACTTTCTCAGTTCCTTCCCCTTCCCCTTCCCCAAAAACATGCTGTGGGGATGTCCCAATGCATTTGCGTTATGGTATATAAGGTCATGTTCATAGCATTCTGCTTCCACTATGACAAGTCAAAACTATGTCTCATGGAAATCCGATGTCGCTTTCATGGGTGGTGGTGATCATGATCCAACAACTGGTCCTTTTCATCTAATCAGCCTAAAAGATTCTTTGAATTTTCTCCCGTTCGCTTCGCGAAACTTTCTATATAATAGTCATCCATGGAATATTTAAGCCCACGGCAAGTTATCCTCGTTGCTTCCCACTTGAACTGAGCTCAAATAATTTCCAATCTTAGCGCAGCTATATTGGTGCAAATGGAGTGGAGACCCAAAATTCTCTGCCAAACGGAGCAGCGAGGAACTGATATTAGCAATCATTCTACTTTTCCAACACATTCCCTTGCTGCCTTTGGTTGCTAAATCCCTATTTTCTTGTCCCATCATGATCCAAGTTTTGTCCTCTTTCTTTTCATTTGTTCCGAGCAATCAAAACCACTTCAGATGAAAAAACGTAACGCACCAATGTCAGTAGCCGCATATTTGCCATCACTCTCGTTACGTACGTGGTCGCACTTATGAGACACTTTTTGCAATGACCCATACATACTCTTTAATTCTTGATTTCACTCAACGCACTACTTACTACACATGCGGACAGCTTTCTCCATCTATTTATTTATCTCTCTTCACTCGCACAGTACATACGACATTCTTCTTTTTGTCCGTCCCTTTCTTTCTTTCTTCAGTCGGTTGCACACACGGTAAAGAATGCCACTGATTCAACACACGGTAGGGTCGGTGCGTAGAAGATGAGAGAAGCTTCAACAAGAATACCACCGATTTGTACTTTGTCGGCAAAGTCATGACCATAAACTTAAAAATACATGCATCGACTCAATGGGGACGAATTTCTTACCTAGTCATCGATTTTGTTTCGTTTTAAAATTCAGCTTTTGATTCATAAGGTCAAAACATTACTTGGTTGCTCAAATGCCAACCAAGTCATCGAATCTTCTGTTCCGGTGGTACCCATCTTTGCAACAGCATCAGCAAAGTTATTAGCTTTTCAAAGCCTAAACGCAAACGCATTCTCACATTTCATCCAATTATTTATTTCGTGTGGGGTCTCAAATAGATTTTAAGGTTTAGGATTAGGGGTGGCGCAGCCGCTTGGAACGAAACTTTTTTTTTTTATCTTTATTTTCACAAAATAAAAAATAAGTATTATCTTATAAATATTTAAAATTAATTTTTTTAATTTTCAATATGAGATAAAAACTTTTTAAAATATTTTTATTTGTAATAGAAAACAGTCGCATGTTCCAAACTATGTTGTTAAGTTGATTTATCCATGAGATAGTCACCTTTGACTCATTCTCTAATATTACATTGTTATACGAAGCCCCATCCATATAGACCCTCAGAAATTAGCCACCCGAGTTGATTTGATCCGTCAGATGCTTTCACGAAGAGATTCATCGCTCAAATGTTTCTGCAACAAAATTCGTCGCACAAAAACCATTAAGCGATTTCTTACATCTTATTTGGAGACAAAAATACTCGTCACCGAAGAATTTTACATGCGAATTTCGTTGCCCAAAACGGTCACAACTGTTTCTGTTAACCATTCTTGCGATGATAAATTCTCGTCCGTACATTTTCCCTGAACAATTGATATGCCTTGCAAAGAAACTTGTCTATATAGACGACGATTTTCTAGATTTCTTCGCTCTTAGCTTTTAGCAACGATTCTTGTGCGATGAGCATTACTGCGTTACAGATCTTTAGCAACGAAATTTTGTGATTTAGAGACGAGAATTTTAGTCACTAGATTCCTATTTTGTTGCATTATGAAGGTTTCAAGAATGGTTTATCCTACAATGCTATTATACCCCTTGCACGTGCTTACCTTTGGATGAATTCGGTGAGCAACTATACTTTCATTTCAAGTGTTCTTTTGTAGTTAATTTGCGCACGATAATGGTTTGGCCAATGTGATCTTTTAAGCTGAAAAGTCAAAATCTTCGTTTTCCTTCGAACTGTCAACATTTTAATTGTCGCGGTGTATGTCTTTTGGTTTGCAAACTAAGATTGGAAACATGTTATGCTTAGAAAGATAATTGAGAACAAAGTTCAAATTTTAGAGTGTTGATTTCTGAGGAACTTGTTGAGTTCAACTATGTCGTTTAGCTAACTATATGTTTGGTTTCTAGCTTTCCATAGAATTCAATTCAATTTTAATGATAAAATTATATTTAATTATTTTAATAACTAAATTCTAGTTATTATCTCTTGTTTTCTTATATAAATGAAATAAAATGAATTGAATTATTTTGAGTGTAAGAATTCAATTGAATTATTATATTTTAATGCAATGGTACAAAAAACAGAAATTTTAAAAAAAATTATTAAGTTGAGTTGGACCCATAAAATTGAATAATAGAATGAATTGAATTAAATTATACTCAATAATTCTCATATATTTTGGTGAATATTATTAATTTTATCATATTAGTCTTATTTTTGAGTGTGAAAATTCAACTGAATTTTTATATTATAAAACAACAATACTTAAAAACTAAAATCTAAAACAATTCTATTGAATTGAGTTGGACCCACAAAATTTGTTCATGATAGCTGAGTAATGAATATTTCAATAGGCATTTCTTCTTTTTTTCTTTTATTGGGTGGGGGGAGATGCATGTTATTCCATGGGCTGAAGTGAACGTTTAAAGCTTACTTGTCACATTGCTAATGTCTCAATTAGTCCGTTCAATTGGTTGTCAAGGAATGAAGCCAAGTGTGTCGAGACAAACCAAGTCGAAGGGTTGGATTATCATCGTTCATCAATGTCTTAGGTTCCCAGGGTAGGGCTCGGTTTGGAATTATGAGGCTAGTCATCGGTTTTTTTTTTTTTTTCAAAAGTCAAATAAAGGTGACGATGTTTTGGATTTTGTCGCTCCTAGCTAGTCACTGTTTTTTTTCTTTTCTTTTTTTCTTTCGAAAGTTAAATTTAGGTGACGATTTTGTGCCATTTGTGATTATGATCCAATATACACAGAACCTTTAGATTTTGTCTAATATACAGAACCTTCTTCTATATAATACTCATTCATGTGATATTTAAGCGCACGGCAAGTTCTCCTGGTTGCTCCCCACTTGAATTGAGCACAAATAATTTCCAATTTTAGCCCCGCCATACTGGTGCAAATGGCGCTCGAAGTTCTCTTCCACAAGAAGCTGCGAAAAACTGATATTAGTAATCAGTTTAGTTTTCCAACGCATGCCCTTGCTGACTTTGGTTTTGCCCCAGGAGTTCATAATGAGAGAGATTTCCAAGCATTCGATGCAGACAATGTTACGTGGATGTTCCGTCTGACCACCCGTGCCGGTCGATACCCAAAACCAGTGATTCTGAAATCATGTTGGCATCGATTCGTGGTTGCTAAGCAACTTCATGAGGGTGATAGAGTCACGTTTTTAACTGAAGAGACGGTTAATGGTTTGATGTTTCACGTTAGAGCTGAGAGGGAATTCGTTAGATTTAATGATGGTGATGATAGTGACGATGGTGGTGATGAGGAAGATTATGTTGAGGTGGAGCGTCTTCGAAACACCGTTGAGCCCGTCAGGGTCCGTTGGTGAAGGTAATTTCTGTTGGATTGTATTTCTGCTTGTGAGTTTGGGGCAGCAGGCTCTGGAGTTTCATTTCTGTTGGATTGTATTTCTGCTTGTGATGCTACGTATTATCCTGTTTTGGGTTGCTGTTCATGAATAAATCCATGTTTAATGCTGATCAAGAAAATAAAGGAAACAAAATAGCTTCGTTTGTTTCATGTAAAGACTACTGAACTAGAAGAAGTAAAAAGAGCGGTCCGTCACCCCGACATTATTTTTTTTTAAAAGATTAATTTAATTTTTTTATCAAAAAATTAACTTATTAAGTGTGTCAGTAATTATATTTATAAGACTTAAAATTATTTTTTTCTTAATAATATAAGAATTAGGTAATGTGCGACTTGTATTAATAGCTCGTCTTCACTCCACTAATATCCACGACCTTAATTAATACCAGTCATAAAAAAAATAGAGAAGAAAAAAAAATTAAAAAAAAAATAAAATCCCAATCATCTACAGGTATTAATTTGTCGACAAAGAGATTGGAGCTACTTCCGCTGCTAATGCGTCACCCCACACGCATTTGTGATTTTCAGTGCTGAATTCTATTGACCACATGGGCTATTTAGTTGGGCATGGATCATTAATTAATTAATTAATTCAAATAAAACATGTTCGATATTTTATGGTATACTTGTCATTACTGATGAAAAGGGTTAATTAATTAATGCTTTGACCTAATTAACAATATGAATTACGATCGTATATCCAAATATTTTCAACTTCAATATTAATCTTAATAATATCCAAATGTGAACGGAATTCTTCTTTATGAGATACATTTGGACTTTGAACCTTAATTTCTTTCATCACAACCTGCCAAAATCCAAGCATGTGATTTCCGAAAGTAATATTGGGTTGACTTGGATACGAGACTATAATGCTTTTACTGAAAAGAATTAAAATGACAATCATCGTAAAAATAACAGAATGATGTAATAAATAAATAGATTAACACAATTCCAATAATATTGATATTGAATAACACAAAAAAAATGAATTAAACAAATTTAAACCAATGAACAATTTGTGTAAAAGAAAAATATGTACTATAGTATAAAGATTATTGAGTGTGTCAGTTTGTAAAAAAAAATTAAATTTAAAAAAAGTATAATGCAATAATTTATAAAAGTTCATAATTTCTATTTTTACATCTTCTCTTTAAGAAGAATATTTTAGAAATTTCAAATTTACTATTAAACTATATAAAAATATTGTGATTCTCAAATACAACTATATTAAGGTTTACAACATTTTACCAACACATTCATATAATTGTATTTTTCAAGCTCTTAATCTCTCAATCTTACAACTTTAAAAACTCATAATTATTTCTTAAAATTTTACTTACTCTCAATAAATATACTCTTACAATAATAATTCTTGATGTCTATTGCTTGTATTATGTTTCTTTTTCTTTTTCTATAGACAAGTTTATATAAATCTACAAAGAGTAATTTAAAATTCAAAAACTATATTTATTAGTCCATTAAAAAGGTAGTGTTTATTAAAATATTTTTCGATTCTCAATTTTTCCCATCTTTATTTTTATGCCAAAATTAGCAAATGCTTTATTGCAAATAATTTCTAACAAATAGTTACCTTTTATCACAATTCATTCAAAAGGAATTCTATAAAAAAATTAATTTAATTAAAAGTTAATGATATAAAATTAATTTTAAAAACTAACAACTTATAAACCAATTAACATAAAGGATCACAATAAATTACTTATGATATAAAGAATGAAATTTCAAAATTCACTAACCACGTACAACTATTAAGAATATATTGTGATGTAATAATTCATTTGTCATAAATATATAAATTCAAATACTTGTAACATATATTACAAAAATCATAAATAATTATGCTGACATATCAAAATATATAGCCGATAGCACATAATCTAACTTTCTTTCTTTTATTTATGATGACAATATAATTGATTTTATGAAAAATTTATTAAAACACCCTCTCACACCATGCATCTGAAAAATAAATAAATAAAAATATAAATATAAAGAAAAAATATAAGCTAATAATAATAATAATAATAATCATCATCATTATCATCATCATTATCATAAGCTAGTGCATTATTATTTGGAAACAAGATTTAGGCTTGTATCAAGATCCAACATGCTTCAAAATTCATTTAGGGCTTAAGTTCTTAATTTCATATGTCCATTTCAACACAATCCATGTCTCTCTTTTCATTTATTTTTATCTTAGGTCTTATGCCCATATAATAAGCCTTTTAGACACTTAAGAACCTATCCTTTAAGCATATTTGAAAAAATAAAAAAGAAAAAAGGAAAATCAATCTCTTGTTACCTTGTTGGTAATACATTATTTGTGCTTGCTTATAGTCAAGAGTTCAAGGGCTAGTAGCAATAATGACAACACCAACTAGAAATAAAAAGGGAAAGGGAAATAACTTTCAAATATTTTTAAAGTTATAAAAAAAAACTAATTCCTCACAATTTCACAACTTTTAATATTTTGCATTTTCATTCTTATAAATTCTTTCATTCTCAAAATTCTAAAATCCCTTATGCAGTATTAATTTCAAATTTCCAAATGTCCTATATCTTTTTGAATTAAAATTTTCATGGAAAATCTTTTTATCCAAAATTCTAAAAAGAAGTTTTAGTGCAACTCCAATTTCAAATTTTTTAAAAGACTCTTGAAATTCACTAAAGTTCTCAACTTCTCCCTAATATTTACTAGTTTGTGATACTGAGAGGGGGAGTGAATCAGTATCACCACAATTCGCAATTCGCAGGTAAGTGAAAAACTTCAACTTCTTCCTAAAAGTGAACTTTTTCTCAGATTCAATTAAAGTGGATCTATTGCTACCTATTAATCACAATAGTCCACAAAGTTACTTTTTAGACACTTTGCCTAATAGACAATTCAGATGTTCTTATTTAGGTCTTTGTTAGGTTATGAGTTAACTGATACTTTAACTGTGTTCATAACTCAATTCAAAACACAGAACGTAAAGCAAATTAAGGACACACGATATTTACATTGTTTCGTCAACATAATGTACATCCACGGTGGTAGAGACTTTCCCTTACTGAGACTATCGACCATACTTGAGAATTCCAGTTATAATGGATGTCTTAATTCTCTGCTCCTTTCAATATTATAATTACTAAACAAGTACAATACAAAGAGTGTCACTTACTTGTTTACCCTTTTTTTAGCTTGTCTTACTTCTATTGAATTGAAAGGCTGCTCCACTGCCACTTAGAAGTTCACTACAATGCTCTCTAACCTCTATTAAAGAAATCTAGAAATACGTTGAGTTCTTCAATGCTTCGCCGAATTTCTTCTCTACATTTTTTCACGCAACTCCTACTTTCACCGTCTCATAATCTCACCCGTCTCCTATTTCACGATCTCACTGTCTCACCACTTGCCTCATTATGTTTCTGGTTTGCCTTTGTCCGTTTTACACTTCCTTTGGCCATATCAGATTTTCTCCCTTTTTTGTCGATCATAGTTCATCGGTCGTCCACCCCTCTGTTCTGGCTGTAAAGGGTTTTTCTCTCCTTTCCTCTTTGGCCGTTGGGTTTCTCTCTTCTTCCACCAGTGGTGTGTTTTGTCTTGTTCACTTGGTTAGCCGTTGGGTTTCTTTTTCTCTCATTCCCGTCGACTCCTCTGTTCTGGCCGTATACCTCTTTTCTCTCTCTTCCAACAACTGTTTTCTCTCTTTCTCTCATGTTTTGCCTATGGTCTCTCTCTTCGTCTAGCCGGATCTCTCTCACCATCCAGTCGGATCTATCTCACTGTCCACTCTGTTTTGTCGTCGACTCACTTTGCCATCTAGCTCCATTTTCTTTTGCCATCTCTCTATTTTTCTGACTGTCTGTTTCTCTCTCTACCTCTTTGCCATGTTGTCTCCTCGCCGACCGCTAGTGTGCCGGTGGAGTGCCGTTCCTCACAGGTTTCTCTCTCTTGTCGTCACATGGTTTGCTTCGATTTGCTCAATTTGCCAACCTCTCTTCTTTTCTAACGACAGCTGTGTTTTCTTTCTCTTGTGTTTTGGCCAACCATCTTTTTTTTTTCTTTTTACAATCGACCGTTGTTCTTCGTTCAACCCCCTTTTTGGTCGTCTTCTCTTTCTCCCTTTCTCGACCGACGACTACTTCTACTGTGCTATCTTATATTCCTTTATATACTCCTCCATAAAAACCTAATAGGACAAATTTACTATCTTACTCTTCTATGTGGCTTTTACGTCCTTGTCCCTCCATGTGACTTTTACCTTCTTGCCTTTCCACGTGGTTTTACTTTCTTGCACACTTAAACCTAGTTAACAACAATTACAACCTATACAAAACTATAGGAACAACATTCACTTACTCAAAAAAAAAAATCATGAAAGACATAAATTTATAGAATTCCAAGTCATTATTTTCCAAGCTTTTTTGGTACAGTGGATCATCATATGCTAATACTTTCTCAAAATCCTTTTTAGTGCAAGAGGTTACTGTAAAAGAAAAAAAATTAAGTTTTTCAAATTTTTTTACATATGAGGAATATTTGATAAACACACCTCATAACATTGACACACTTCCCATTGAAGCACAAGATCTCCACAAAAAGTCTATCACATTTTTTCTTAAATCCCACTTCCTATCATAATAACATTCTTAAAATCCTAGTATGTACCTATAATGAATTTTTCCTAAGTTTTATGTCATTAAGAAAGATAAACAAATAAAATATTAAAATAAGAAGTAGTATAAAAATAAAATCAATGTTAAAGTCATAGAACTATTGTTCATGGTAGGTATCTAAGTAAGTCTTGACTTTAAACAAGTATAACTATACTCTAAAATCCTAAAGATTCCTAATAATGTAGATTAAGTCCTATTACTTTAAAGTATAATTTAGTTTTTGTATCATTGGTTAAGGTGTTCCAACTTGATCTTAAAAGGTTAGTGATGACTCCAATATCCTAAGATTGATTCAAGTTGGTGAAGTCTTAAATTGATTGAAGAACTGAGAGGGCTAAACAAATAATGACAACGAATCGAGTAAGTGCCCTATAAACATGGTTTGCCTCAATCATTGGTAATTCATTTTGGCAACATTATAACAATCATTGTTTAACTATATTATTATGACATGTCATGTAGTTTTATTTTTTCATATGCCAATGCAAATACTTGAAAAAAGCTTAGCATTTGGCTTATACCTTTTAAGTTAGGTGAGATACAATACAAAATCCCTCATATATCTTTTTACTTTTGTAAAGGATTCTTAAGATCTCTCACTCATATTAGTAGCATTTTTAACTTGTTTATTGTTAAACCAGTAGAGTTATCCTTCTTTTTAGGTTCATCCAATAAGATTGGGAACCATAAGGATAATCTCTACCCAAATTATCCATGGTAAAAGTGCATCAAGCATTTGCAACTTTTATCCCATAAATAATTTTGTATTAATTATACTAATATGTTTCCTTTACATTTGACATGACATTCCATTGCATATAATTAGGCATCATTTTCTTTGTGACTATATTGGTTTTTATTTTTTAGTGAATAGCTAAAATCATGATAGTTGAAGAGAAAATGTTAACCATGGTTATAAGGATATAAGAGGATATCTAAAGGTAAACTAGAGATTGTTTACCTTTAAGCTTATCTTTGCAATTAATGTGTTTCAATTTTAAATTGCCTAATATTTCTTCCCTCTGGCTATTATGACATAGTTGGTTGATTCCATGAAATAAAAGTTCTAAAGTATTCCTAGAGATATTAGGTATCTTTTAGATATGGGGTTCAGCCAACCATTTTACAAGCAATTATTAAGTGGTGGGATCCTTTACTTTGATGTTTCATATTCCCTTTCAATAGACATGGACCCTTTATTAAAAGAAATAAAATGTTATTGAATCTATTTATTCATTTAAGTATAAATATTTACACCACTGAGTAAAAATACAATATGTAAAAAAGTTATCAACCTTAGTTGAGATAAAAAAGAATGAGATCTTCGATCAAGTTAAGCACAAAAGCCAATTTGAAGAGAAGTGTGTTCTTACCTAATTCCTGATTGATAAAATGAACTATAAGATAAATGTTGCTAAATAAATCACATGTTTAGCTTTGTTTATCTATAGGCTTGTTTTATTTCTTAAGGTGACTAGCCATGTTTGTGAATAGGTCATTGAGTTTTTTTTTTTTTAAGGTTGGAAAAGGAGTCAACTCTATGTTTGCAATCTTTTCAAAGATGATCCTTTCCTCGAATCATTATAGAGTTAAAGGGGAAGGCTAATTTAAGATTAGCTCAATTTTTTCATATGTATGGCATATAAGCAACATTAAATGCATGAATGACAAGTTCTTTACTTGGTTTAAAATGCTTAATAATGCTATTGCTGAGTTTTACAAAAGTTTTTGGCTAAGTTCTGATAAAATTTCAAAATGAAAAACTATCTTCTAAGACAAGGAAAAATTCTAGTGGCTAGTTAAGTGAGTATAACAAACTCTTTTTTGGTATAAATGTGGGGAGTATCCTTAGGTCTTATTAATAGGACTTGGTAGAGTTGTTAATTATGCTTCTACTTTGGTTATGGTGCAAATGCACACTTTAAGGTTTGCTCTCATCACTTATGATATGGACATGATGCAATCTAATTATCATGATCAGAATTTCCATGATCAACTTTAACAAGTAGCCTAAGTATTGGATCATGCCAATAAAGTTTTTAATTTTTACATTTAATTATGAACAATGGTAAAAATCATAAGGTCTTAAGGTTTATGTACTTGAAAAAACACAAGCTTCCCTTGCCATAAAAGAATAATAATGACATTGTAGAAAACCAACAACTTTACAATGAATTGAAAAGGGGCAAATGAGCCTAATATGAATTACAAAATCAACAAAAGAGTAATGATCATTATTAAGTCATAAAACAGTTTACCAAAGAACTTAAGTAGTCTGAGAAAGGGAATAATGACATAACTTCTTAATTGAGATGAGTTAGCAAAAGAATGAAGGAACTAAGGGTTATAATACATAATTTAGACCAAATACTCTCAAAACCAAATAAAGATCTTCTAACAAACAACTTTCTTACTTTAGGAATAATTAAATGAGTCTATGACTAGGAATGCCTAGTTATTTACTGTAAATCAAAATTACAATTTGACACTCTCACAAGTTTCACAACTATAATTCAAAAACTTCAAAATCAAGTAATAAGTTGATGTCAATGCAACAAAAAAAGTTCAAATTAAAGATATAATTTATAAATCTAATAGATAACTAAGAAACTTCACCTTATGCCACTTAAGGTAAAAGCATTAAAAATAGAAATTGTCCTTTGCATCCTCATGAGCTTGCCTCTTATCCATTTCCTTACTGATGTATGCCATCAATATGACTTTATTGGTCATTTCTTTGAAAAGCCTATTATGCAAGCCCTTTATTTATATCTTTTTCATAGTCAAATGGCTTGTAATATAAGATATACATAATGATTATTGATCTATGTGTTTTGCTATATATAGTAGTTATAGACTAACAACTTTTCCTATGAACAATAACTGTAAATCTATGCCTTTTGTTATAATAATATATGGTATATTGTATCTTTTGATTCTAATTTCATCTAAAGGAAATATTTGACAAGTCCCACTAAAGTAAACAATGCCCTTTCATAGCATGACATCACATAATTATGTCATTAATGAGATACTAACCCTATAGTTTTCTCTTTGCTTTATGTATTCATAACATGTCAAAATAGTTACCAAAGCATATTTATTAAAGGCTCTATGATTAAGCAATCTAGTTTGCATCCCAATAGAGGGTAGTAACTATCAAGCTACTTGTAATTGAGTCATGCTTGATAAGGTTCTTACTTAAGACTTCTTATAGGGAATTATAGTGGCAAATCATATCTATAAATAATTGTTTTTTGTCAAAATCTTAGACAATCATTCTCTTTTTCTAATTGATGGAATAAAAGATTGTTGGCATATGAAAAAAGCACATCCTACTTACCTATTAAAAAGGTTTTGATAATTCCTTAAATGAAAATTGATGATAAGAAAGGTTGTCCTACCTTTCAAACAATTTTAAACCTTAAATCTTGATTATAACCAAAAGAATTAAAAAGGCCTCAAGTCCTTTATAGAGAAGCTTTAATGAGTCTAACTCATTTTACTAGGATTTTACATGTCCCATAGTTCTTGATCCTTAAGTTGCTAAGTCCTTATTTCCTAGTGTCATTAACATACTAATAGTGGGCATTATTAGACCATCATCCAAGAGGCTTACTTAAGGCACAAGACTTTTGATTATTAAGTTGACATACTAATAGTGGGCATTACCTAGACCATCATCTAAGATGCTTACTTAAAGCATAAGACTTATGATTATTAAGTTGTAACTTATCTTACTAAGGCACTATGAGATTAGTGATTATCCACAGAAGTATTTAGATTAACATTTTTCTTATCCATTCATAAATTGCTTCTATATTCTAGTCATGTACTTTTAAAGTTTCCTGAAGGAAGTCTTATGCCTACGCATCTATTTGACTAAAAAATACATAATAGGCATGATAATCCATTAGCCATGGATTAATGCTTACATAAGGTATCAAGGGAAAAATCCATCAAGCCATCTCCATTTATACAAATGGTTTAACCTCTTCAACCTTTGTAAGAATAGAGGGTTATTTTTAGTTGCATACAAGATCCTCCTTTTGTCTTCTGTGTCTTCCATTTTCATTTAGACGTATGGATTAAAGATGAAAAGATTGAGAAGTGCATATATCCTTATATTTAATGGATTTGCAATTTTCCTTTGAATCCTATGGTTGACCTATATAATGTTTTATAATGTGACATCAAGATTATTCATTGCACACAGAATAAGGTAAAATGCCTATTCATTTCAAGAAATTGAAAAGGCAAAGCATGTTATAGTAACTACCTTTTTTAAGGAGAAAATGAAGCTTTTCTTTAATTAAAAGAGTAAAAATATCTAAACAATTATTTTGGGCCTAGGCAATTAAATAAGATGCAATCTATAAAAGAGAGAGGCAAAACATCTAAAGTAAGAAGCAAATAATAAAAAAGGTTTTATAGTAGCTTAATTTTTAAAAAGAATAATAGCATTGTCCTTTTAGTAAAGGATTAAGCAAATAGAGATATGAAGATAAGGATTTTACATGACAAAAGCACATCATACCATAGGTTGTTTAAGCAACCATAGACTATAGTTCTCAACAATGGGTTAAGAGCTAGAAAATGACAAAGTAAACTTAAAAAGTGTTATAAAAAGCATAAAGTACCAATGTAGCAATTGGTCATAACAATGAGTGAGAGATGATAAGGGTAAGGTAAATTAAAAGTTGTCACAGGAGGTCATGAACTCCAAAAAAAAACAGGGTGTTAACCATGATGAATTGAAGCTAAGAAAGGTTTCTAAATGATGGCAAGTATTGATGAAAGAAGACAAACCTTTGGTGGGTTCATTAGGTCATATTTTAGTTCTTGATAATTTCAAACACATTTAAGAATTTGTTTTGCACTTGAACCTTAGCAAGCAAGGTGATGAAACCATTTTGAACAAGCTTGCGTACACTTGCAAGAATTCACATTTAACAAAACAAGTATGGAATGACAACTTTAGATCTATTTAAGAATGCGCTTTGCAATCAAACCTTGGCAAGTAGGGCAATGTGACCATCTTCCACATGTTCAAGCATGCTAATGACAATCTTACTCTAAACAAGTCAACATCTGTATATTTGATTTAATGTAATCCTAACAACTTATTAACCTTGTTGCATTAATAGTGACCTTTATGGTCATTAAAGATGTAATTTTAGATGGATAACTCATTTAAAAATCAATTGACTTGAACCAAATTTTATGGTTTATCACAGCAAAATTCATTTGCAACAAGAAATCCACAATTTGGACATCATAATTTCTAATTACATTATGAGACTTTTGGGAAGTCTTCAATTAAATCATAAGTGAATTAATGATCCTTGTTATGCAAACCACAAAGATTATCTTAATATAACAAAAGAAGAAAGTAATAATGAATTGAACTCTCAAAGGAAAAATTTTGAGAATGCATATATATGTGTTCTTAGTTTAAGTCAATTTATTATAAATCGCTGTGCATTCTCTCCTTTTTTATATCTTTTAAATTTATACTATTTACATATATGCTCTTATATTTTTTTATTGTTTATCTTTCTTTTAGAGTTAAAATTGAGTAAAAAGAATTTGATTAGACCTAATATACTTATCTTAAGTTAATTTAGAGACAAATAACTTCCACATTTAAAGGATTCAGAGCCTAGATAAGAAGTAATAAAAGGTTTATTGATTTGGAAGAGAATAAGATTTTGAAGACTTAAAGTCACGTAATCTTTAAGGGTAAAGAAAAACCCAACCTTTATTGCATGATTAAGCAAAGAAAGTAAATAATAAGTATGACTAGTCAATTGGTCAAGAATGAGGTGATTTCAAAGAGAATTTGACTTGGGTGTGTATAAATAATTGAGTTATTATTATTATTAAAATGAATTAGTATTTGAAGGTGATAAAGATATGACTAAAAGAGATAGAAGAAAAAGGTGTTGTTTTAGATAAGAAGGATATGGGCTCTGTTTAAGGTACTGATTATAATTTTCATTAATCTAATTAAATTATAAAGATTATTTATTTATTTTTCAAAGATTATAAGACTTGGACTGTAAAGGACAACAAGTTGTTTGGTGTCTTTCAACCTTTATAACTAGTTTTAATTATCTTAAAATGTAAGAATAGTATATTTGTATATTTTATGCACGCAAATAGCAAAAAGTACTATTCATCTATTTATTGCACGTATTACTAGGTTTTTACCTATAAAGAAAAGAATTAAGAGATAACATAGTGCTCAAGTTGCTCCATTATTTCTTGTAAACTCGTTTTGTAAGCAAAGTAGATGTAATAAAGATAAAAGTGATGATTTGCAAAACTAATAAGGAATCTTCCCTCAAAGACAACAAATTACCACTTATTCAAGCAAATATAAATTCAGCCAAAAGAGTACTAGAGATGGCCAAAGAAATCACTAACAACCTTAAGAAAAAATCCCAAATAATTAACATGCAAAAGTCCATAGAAGAAAAAAAACATATACCAAAAGTAAGGTGTCATAAATATAACCATCTAAATTTTGTATGAAGTCACCTCAACCTAATTAGTTTAGACCAAAGCAAACTCTTCAAGCAAAATTTCAAGAATGCATCTTTTGGTGACTTCATAACTCATATGCATGTATTCAAAAAGCTAAGTCAAGTGAGCATACTAAATAGTTGCACATTTTGTATCACTAAAGCATATTGCCATCCCAAATTATTAGTATCTCTACTTTTTTTACAATAACATTATTGATGGCAATAACTAAAATCTATTAAACTTAGCTTTAATTTGTGACACCTCCCCAAGTTACAATGATAAAAATATGAGGCCAATGATGTTAATACAAATTACAAGAAAATTAGAATTATAGTAGAAATTAGTTTAATTGAGTGTAATTTAAGTTTTATTATTTAGGTAAATTTAAGTGTTTATTGGTATTATATAAAAAGATCAAATCTTAGTTATTGCCTAAGCTTCTAAATTATTATGTAATATTTTATTATATTAATAAAATACTAAGTGCTTGTATAATCATCTAATAGTATTTTCAAAGTGGGTATTTCAATTTAAATTGAAAGGAAGCTTATAAGTTTCTCCAAACTTGTTGAAGCTGTTATAGAAGTTACTAGAGTTACAAAGAGGTCAAAGCCACTATTTTGCATCATCAAACCACTACAAATGTTGCTATAGTTTTGTCACTTACTATTACATATTACCACTTACACCACCATCTTTCATTGTTTATGCCATCAAAGGTTATCTCCCTACTCGTTGAACACCATTCAACCAAAATCTAGCCCTTACATGCCTTAAAATAGCTCCAAACTCCATAAATCTACAAGAATTAGACTGCTCCTTTGTTGCCTTCCATTACTAATCATTTGTCATTATTTGTTGTCGACCAAACCATCAATTTTTTCATTGCTAATCACCACTCTACCTCCTTAGTCCATTGGCACACTTTCATCTCATTAGAAGTTCGTCCACTCTGCCGTTGGTAGCCATGCACAGAAGTAAAAGGAAGAAACAAAATTTAGGGTTTAATTGTAAAAATATAATATAAAGGAGTCAAATTGAAAATTACAACAATTTAAGGCTTATATCATAAAATCAAAATGTATAAAAGCTAGAAAAAAAATTGGAGTAAAACTTAAAAAATCATGAATTTTAATATGAATAACAAAATTCTAGTTTCAATTCCTGAGTTAAACAAGAAAAATTACAACTGATAATGTATGCAAATAAAACCTTTTTTTGATTACAATGAATTGTAGAGTACTATAAAACATAATGTTACAAAGCATACCATAGATACAACAGAAGCATAAAGAGCTACTCATCATGAATTACAAAAGAATGATGAAAAGGCGTTATATTTCATATACCAAGGGATGAATGATGAAAATTTTAAGAAAATTGCAAGTATAATTGTGTTAAAGTAAACATGGGATATTTTGACGATGTCATTCCAAGATACAAATAAAGTTAAAAAGATAAAACTCCAAAACTTTCAACATCAATTTGAGTTTTTGCAAATAGAAATTAAGAAACTATTTCAATTTATATAAGTAAAGTTCTTTTCTTAACAAATTAAATGAGAATCTATAAAGAGCAATTGAATAATCAAGTGAAAGTGTGAGAAGATCTTACATACACTCACATTACAATATGAGCATATTATAGTTGTAATAAAATAAGCACATAATTTGTTATAAATGTCAATTGAAATATTGAAAATCGCATTACAAGCTCATGAATAACATATGAACAAAAAGTGCATATAAAGCCAATAAAGCAAGTAGTTTAAAGTTAGACTCCCACTAATAACAATCAGAGTGATTAACCAAAGTAAAAGCAAGGTTCCTTTCATGGTAAAAGATAAAGATGTGATGATAATTATTAAAATAAACAAGATTAATAAGGTTATTATAATAACTATAGAGATGAAAATAATCAATACTATGACCAAAAGAAGTCAAACCAAATGTATAGAAGTTGAGGTCGAGGTTGAGGAAATGGCTATGATAAAGGAAGGTTTGACAAATCCAATGTTAAGTGTTACTTATGTCACAAGCATGACCAGTATGCTGATAAGTGCAAATCTAAGGAGAATAATTAGATAACACATTATGTACAAGAGAGAGATACAAATGATGGAAATCAAGTCCTTATGATGATTACTACAGCTACTGAAACATCAAATTATAATACATGGTTTCTTGATATTGGTTGTACCAATCACATATATGATAGAAAAAGTTCTTTGTTAATCTTAATGTGTTAATCCACACCATGATCAAGTTTGCTTATAATAGCAGTGTACTAATATAAGAAAACGACAAATTCTCATTAAGTTAAGGAATGAAGATCAAAACTACATTTCAAATGTATTTTATGTGTTATACATAAAAAACAACTTACTCAACTTAGGCCAATTACTTGAAAAGGGTTATAACATACAATTACATAATAATTATCTCTCAATTATTAATGAAAAAAATACACTTATTCTCAAATCTCCTTTCATAAAGAACTTAATATTTTGAGTTAATATTGTTATTAATGTTCATACTTGTCTTAACATTATTATAAAAAATGAGTCTTATAAAGTTGCTTGCACAAGAAAAAATGGTGACAAGCTTGCTTAAGATATATCATCCTAATCAAATTTATGAAACTTATATTTTTGGAAAAAAAAAGTCAATAGCCTTTTGTGACAAAGAATCAGTATGTATATTGACTACTCTTGCTAATCTACTTTGATGTTTATAGCTTGATGAGTGTTCCATCAAATAGCAATAATAGGTATTTTATTATCTTTATTAATAATTTTACAAGGAAAACATGAGTTTATTAGATCTAAAGGAAGTTTAAGACATATGTTGAAAAACAAAGTGAATACTATATTAAAATTCTAAGAACTAATAAAGGTGATGAGTATATCTTTAATGTGTTTAATGAGTATTATAAAGAATAGGGAATAAAGCATGAAGTGATAATTCCTTACACCTTATAACATAATGTAGTTGCTAAAAGAAAAATTAGATCAATCATTATATAATGAGAAACTTGTTAAAGGCTAAAAGAGTTCTTAATCCATTAAGCAGAAGCTATTTTTTGTTCTGTTTACTCATTGAATAGATCTCCAATAACAAGCATTCAGAATGTCACTCCTAACAAAGCATGAAGTGGTTTCAAACCTAATGTAAAGCATTTTAAAGTTTTTGGTTCTATTACTTATGCTTTTTATTCCAATAAAAACAAGGACAAAGTTAGATAATCAATATGTAATGACAATTTTTCTTGGCTACATCAAAAAAGAGTATAAATTATTTAATCTTATGACAAATAAGACAATTGTGAGTAAAAATATGACTTTTATCGAAGAGCAAAATAACTCACAAAAAAGCCCAATTGCTATTTTAGGACAAAAGGAAACTCAAGTTGTAGTTCCTAATACAAATAAGGATGTTTCACTAGTTATTAAACAAAATCCTATGCCACAAGCTTCACAAGATAATGGAAGATCAAGGAGAAATCACCAATAATTAAATTACAAAATTATAAGGCAATCCCTGATAAGGCCATTGATGATAATGAGGATTTGGTGTTCTTTTCATGTTTGTAAAATGTGAACTTATATCATTTAATGAGACAATTTAAGATATAAAGTGGGTAAATGTCATGAACATGGAAATCAAGACAATTAAAAAGAATAATACATTAGAACTTATTACTATTCCATCAGGTAAAAGAGTTATTGATATAAAATAGGTCTTTAAGACTAAAAAATATTCAAATGGAGAAATAAAATGGTATAAAGCAAAATTAGTTATAAAAGAATTTGAACAACCTAATTATGACTATCATGAGGTATTCTTCCCTATTGCTTGAATGGAGCTTATAATTACTATGGTTTTACAAAATCATTGGAAAATCCATTAAATGAATGTAAGGTCAATTTTTCTTACTGGTCCTCTTAAAGAGAAAGCATTTCCAAAGCAACCACCAGGTTTTATGAAGAAACAAAGTAAAAATAAGTTGTATGAGCTAAAGAAAGCATTATATGGTCTAAAATAAGCACATTATTTCTTTTTTTCTTTTTTTTTTTTGCAAGACCAACTTTTAAAAATGTCTTTCTAAGCATACCTTATATATGAAAATCAATGATTCTAATGATATCTTATATGAAAAGAAGTTGTATGAGCTCAAGAAAACACTATATGGTCTAAAACATGAACCTAGAACATGAAACAAGCACATTAATTCTTTTTTTTTTTTTCTAAAAATGTCCTTCTAAGCATGTCTTATATATGAAAATCAATTATTTTAATGATATCTTATTGGTGTATTTATATATTAATGACTTGATCTTTATAAAAAAATATCTCAAAATGATTAAAATCTTCAAAAAATCTATAATGCATGAATTTAAGATTATACATTTGAGCCTTATATCTTTCTTTTCTTGGCATTAAAATGATTTTAAGGAAATGATGAATTTTTTTTCTATCAGAAAAGGTATACTACTAAGTTGTTAAAGAAGTTCTGAATGCATGATTGCAAGCCTATAAGAACTCTAATAGAAGTTAGCACTAAACTGTCTAAGGAAAATAATGAAATACTTGTTGATTCTACACTCTTCAAGTAGATTTGTTGGAAGTTTAAGATATCTCACGTGCATAAGACCTAATATATGTTATAAAGTTGGCTTAATTAGCAAATTTCTTAAGTTACCCTACCAATCTCATGTGTAAGTTACTAAAAGGATTATACAGTATATAAAAGGGATTATGATCATGACCTACTTTATTTTTCATCTAAAAATTATATTCTTGTAAGCTATTTTGACAATAATTACGAAGGAAATATAGATGATTGTAGATGTACTTTTAAATATTGTTTTAACTTTAAAACTACTACTTGTTTATAGTTATCCAAAAAATAGTCTAATGTTGCACTTTCAACTTATAAAATAAAGTATGTAACTACAACTTTAAGTGTTTGTCAAACTATTTGGTTACATAATTTATTAAATGAGATTCATGTTCTAGTCCAAGGTCTTATAAAGATATTTATTGATAATGTTCTTATAATCAATTTAACTAAAAATCTAGTAGCTCATGGAAGAAGTAAACATATTAATACTCACTTTTATTTTCTAAGAGATCAAGTTGATAAAAAGAAGATTAAATTAGCATATTATAAGTTTGAAGATCAAATAGCTAACATTCTTACAAAGTTGTTAAAGTATGAAGCATTTATCATATTAAAGCAAATGTTGGGATTGAAAGTATTACCAAATTATGATTAAAAGAGTTAAGTAGATTTAGACATTTATTGTTATTATATAAAAACATGTAGTCTAAATTATTATATGTACTTCTAAATTATTGTGTGACATTTTATCATATTAATAAAATATTAAGTATTAGTATAATTGTCTACCAGTCAAGTTAGAGTATAAAAAACATAGTTTACCTAACCTTTAAAACATTGAAAGTCAAAACTTTCATTTAGAGTTCATGCTTTAATTTAAGAATTAAGTCTCAAATTCAAGACTATTATAATAACAAGTATGCCCTCATATTAAAGCATTTTTATTAGCTAAAAAGACAAAATTAAAGCTTATTCAATTTTCTTCTATGGAATATTACATAAAGGTTCTTTTTTTAAGTTCCTACAATATTAGGTTTTCCTTGCTAAACTACTTTTAATTAATTATGTTAAAATATTTTCAAATAATATTTTTATTAAAAAATTAATTATAATTTGACTCAATAAATACAAAATAAATTTAAATATTATTACAATAATTAAAGACTAAAATATCAAATATAATGTAAAAATTAATGAATATATCTAATTTAAATTATAAAGATATATATTATCCTTTTTTTGGCTTATTAAAAAAATTTTATCTAAAAATATGTGATTACCATAAAAAAATCAAGGAAGAGAAACTAGTTGTCCACTTCAAACAAATTTTT
>JAHLGO010000436.1:3947515-3968369 GCA_020615895.1 Ceriops decandra
ATAATATTATTTATATAAAAATATTTAATTTTTAAATTTAAATTAATATTTAATAATAATATTTTATTTTTAAAATCTGACGTTTCGGCTTCAAATAGCTATAGTCTTGGGTGCTTCTCTTGCTACTAAAATATCGACAATAAAATATTAACTTTTAATCAGTTGAACAGCACATAAACGACTTAGCATTTTTTTTTTATCTAACCAAAATAACTTTTTAGGCTGCAAACATTTTATGTCCAGTATCTTCCTCATCTTCATCCACCTTGTTCTCAGGGATTACTTGCTATCATTCTTCTCCTTCTTCAATTTGATCTAAAATACAAGTCATGTAGAGACCCAAAGAAGAAAACAAAAGAAAAGAAAAAAAAAATTCCTTTTCCTTCGTGTCAATTTTTAACGAGAATTTTTTAATTTTAACTATATACTTGTTCAGGGGTTGAGCATAGAGAAATATAGTAATAATAGAAAAACACAAATGAATGAAAATTCGTCACAAAAGTGTGAAGAAATGAAATGTAGAACCATTAGATGATTATTGATACAAACTTGTATATCTATATATGCCTCTCATGTCTCTTGCCGACAAGGAAATACTTCAAATATCAAGAAAAGGATTAATTTTTAATTTTCTTTTTTATACTATTTCCCTTGTTTATCTTTTTCATTACTAAAAACTAAATGGTGATGTAACCATCCAAAAAAAAAAAAAGAAAAGAAAATAGGTGGGTCATGCCTTTGTTAAATGTAAGTAGTGTAAATGAAAATCTAAGATTAAAGAATATTATTGTATAAGACAATTACATCAACATGCATATTTATTCACTTAATTTTTCTAGGTATTTGTTCACTTTTTAATCGGACACAGGGCCCCAGCTCAACCTATTCACTTGGGTTCGTTGGAATTGCCCTGAAACTTAAATTCTATAAGCTATAAAATTCGGCTGCCATTCTTTTAAGCCTTCAACTTTTCCTTTAGTACAATGATGTACTCTTTCTTTGTTTTCTTGACTCAACCACTCAGACGATGACATTTGCCTGTTCCTCAGACACGAGGTCTTTCCTCCCTCGGTTTCACTGCAACTCTGGTTTCTTCCCAGTACTCGCTCTGTCTTCTCTCCCCAGAAAGCACCAATCATTCTTCTTCGTTGAGCAGGGGAGATGCATGAGGGTAAAATAAAAAGATTTTGTACAAAACATGTTTATGAAAGTTCTAGAAATTAAATTTTGGTAAACAGATTTGAAAGAAATAAGAGAAGACAGAGCGAGTACTGGGTAATAATAATAAAATAAAATAAATTGTGTGTTTTACATATTTTAATAACTGTGTAAAATTATATTTTCATATTTTTAAATTTTAATTTGTATTTTGTCAAGGTATAAATGATTATTTTTAAAAAAAAACATCTAAGAATTCAACAAAGTTATTAAAGGGAATCATGCAAAAATATATACAAACGATGGACTTCAAAAAATGAAAATATAGTAATAAGACGAAAAAAAAAACCTAAATATTTAATAATTCAATTTAAGTACACAATTTTCATAGATTAAAATTACTATTTGTAGCTAAACCCTAAGACATTATGTCATGCTGACAATATAAATATGTTGTACATGGAATATGTTGATAACATAGTACAATATCGGACAAATGTACTTAGGTTATGTGATTTATCTCTTTTGTATTTTATTTTTGTTTATAATTTTAATTTATATCATAAAACTTCTATGATTTATAATATTAATAATTAGATTTCTCTCTCATGATTTTATTAATTTAAATTTTTAAAAATTTATTATAAAATCTAAATATTCTAATGTTGAATCTTTTTTACTCATGATGATTTTTCTTCTTTGAAATTGTTTAGAATTGATAATTTTTTTATTTTGTTACAATTAGAAAAATTAAACTTATAAAAAATTTAAAAATTATAAATCCTATAAAATTAAAAAGTAAGAATGAAAATAATTATGATGAGTCAAAAATATTAAATTCTATAATATATAAATTTTATAAAATATTTTATAATTAGAAATGAACTTTAAAATTAATGAATTTTGAAAAAAATATAATTATAAAAATTAAAAATCACAAATATTTTATAATTTAAATTAAAATAATAAAACATGAAAAGGATAAACTAGAAGAGATTTTCTATAATAAGTTAGTCTTATATATAATATAGGATAATTACACAGTTTTATGGCATATTCATAGTTGTTAAAATTTTGATTCTAATTATAAAATTTTATAATTCTATGATTATATATGAAATCAATTATTTGAATTTAGTTAAAATTTTAATAGAGTTTCTATTCAAATAGTAAAATCAATAAAATCATAATTTAATTCTATAATTTTTATTTTTTATATTAACATATATTATAAATTCTAAGACACAACAGCATCTTATTTTTTGCTCTTGTCTTTCACTTATTACCTAACCTAGTTTCTTTTGACAACAAAGATAAATTAACTCTTAAAATTTTAAAATTCATTCTCTCTCTCTCACTCACTCTCTCTCTCTCTCTCTCTCTCTTATATATATATATATACGTAATTTTTCTCTATGTTAAATAATGAATATAAATAAATAGATATTAAAAAATTAATTTATAATTTTTTTTACGCCCATATGATCAAGGGGTGAGATATCATTTTTTTATTATTATTGTAGAGTTAATATTTGCATAAAATATTTAATTATAATTTTTTGCATTAATTATTTTTATTTTTAATAAAATCTTAACTTTCTGCGATTTGATCTTAGCCTCCCATCTCGATCTCGACTTTAAACGAAACACGATCGTGTTCTGTACTCCGAGGCACCGAACACACGGAGTTAAAGGTACAGTAAATTTGACCGAATTCAACAGACCATTTTAGCTTAAGCCGTCTTCAAACTGGAAAGGGTGTAAAAAAGAAGAGGGGGAGAGATTACGGGGACAAAATGGCGGAGGCAACTTCTTCTTCTTCACCTTCATCTTCATCAGTGGTATCAGGCTCGCCGGTGATGGAGGAGGAGCTGACGTTGACGGTGAAGTGGAGCGGTAAGGAATACACTGTGAGAGTGTGCGGCGACGACTCGGTGGCGGAGTTAAAGCGCCGTATCTGCCAACTAACAAACGTCTTGCCTAAAAGGCAGAAGCTTCTCTACCCTAAAATTGGGAACAAACTCGCCGACGACTCCGTTCTTCTGTCGCAGCTGCCCCTCAAATCTTCTCTCAAGATGACCATGATCGGGTTCCATTCCATTCGATTATCCTTCTGCTTGGCCCCCCGTGTTTCTTACTGACTCCCAGCCCCCTTTTCTCTTTTGGATAATTTATGGTTAAAAAGTTTGTTTCTTTGCAAATTACAAGGTATTTGGTGCTGGATAGAATGGAGAAGGATCAACAATTTAAGCTTTCGTGGCTTAGTTGTCGGATCTGGTGTTTAGTTGATGGTCCAAAATGCTTTTTTTTTTTTATTTTGTGGAGAAACAGGAACAAAAAGCAAAATCAAAATTCATGAAATAGATGAGTGCCGCCTATTAGATAGATGTTACTATTGCTTTTTGTAATGACTTGAGATTGATGTGAATTCGACTTAATTCCCAGAACTGTTGAAGATGACATAATCGTGGATCAAGTAGTCTCCCCTGAGATTATAGATGACTTCGAGCTTGGGCAGAATGAAACTGTAGACATTAAAGACAAGGAAGTCAATAAGCAAAAACTAAGGAGGCGTATTGATCAATACAAGGTTAGTTCCTAACCTTTGCAATTTAGTTAACTCTGTCTTTTAAAAGAGATCAATTAGGCATAGAAAGTTAATTATTTCTACCAATTTGATGTTGACTTATTTATCTCCTGGGAAGCTCACATTCACGATTAATGATTATGATGATTCTTTTGTTTCATGTCGGGGCCTAAATTGAGATAAATGTCTTCATGGTGTCAATTAGTTTTTTTTTTCTTTTTTTACCCCATGCACATTATTTCATTCCAATTTCTTCTCAACACCTCCTGAGGAAAATGCAAAATTGGATACCAAACAGACAGTGAGCGGTAGGGGATGAAGGGTGTTGGGTTTAGCGAGGCTGTTAGTAGGTTCAAATACAAAAGGAAATGTCAGTCACTTTTTAGAGCTTTTAATTGCTTTCTCTCTTGCATGACAGAAACATTTATACAAAATTTTGCAATACACAAGTAGCATCCTAATGGAAGCAATTTCTGTATCATATGTGGATCAGTATTCTTGAATCTTTATTTAGTATTGGGCAGATTTGTTGAATGGGATGACATTCTGCTGGGCCATTTTCATATGAATTGTTAATGTCTTTGCTGATGATCTGGAGGATTTGTCCTCCACCCTCTATTAATGTGTTTTGATCTGATTGATGAATCTCCTTTTTTCAAACATCCTATATATTTCTCTTTTTACTATTAAGTATAGTTTTGGCAAAGCATAATGAAAGGATATTTTAAATAATGGCATGCATACATATCGCCATTATCACTGTCCATAACATCTTGCATTGTGTATTATATCCTGATGTAAGGGGAATGTGAGTAATTGCCTAATCTCAGGCTACAATTTAGTCAAATTACCTTATTAGAATTGTGGAGTTGAGAGTTTCAGTCATGCAAATCTAATTCTTGCATATGCTTGTATGTATATGCTTGTGTGGAGTTAATTGTTAATGGTTTGTGGAGACTTTAAATACTTGCCTCCAAGGTGATGTAAGTTATTACGGGGTACTTAAAGGCTGTGCAGACAGATCTTTCTTTTCCATGTTTGCAGTGCTATTCTAGCTGTATGATAGGGGCTGCCTGTTGCTTATTTCGCAGCTAGACTGTCAAGTAATGATTATCTGCGTGTAGTTTTAGTATTGGTTTGCCCCTCAATAATAGATCTTGAAAGGAACTACTGTGTATATCTTGTAACTAAGCATGCATGACGCGTGTCCCACATTATTCTCTAGGAATGAGTTTCTGTGCCCAGTTGTTTTCAATCTTGATATATCTCAGGGAATGAGTTTCTGCACCTAATTCAATTGTTTTCCTGCACACAGATTGCTGATGATGTTATTCATTTTTTGAGTCACAGATTGACATTCGAAATCCGTGTCGTAAAGGAAAGAAACTGCTTGTTCTTGATATTGATTATACCTTGTTTGATCACCGGTCCACGGCAGAGAACCCTCTTGAACTCATGCGGCCTTGTAAGAATCTGGTTGGGACTGCTTTTTGTATTTTATCATAATATTTTGTCCCTCATGATGGTTGAATTGTGCAGATCTTCATGAGTTTCTCACTGCTGTCTATGCTGAGTACGATATAATGATATGGTCTGCTACCAGGTAAGATTATTATTTCACTCTGATTTATTGTCTGTTTTTTTCTTACTTGAATTCTGGTTGTTAACTCACAGTTGCAACCCCTTTATTTACCTTCCTATAAAAGGGGGCTGACAGAAGACTAAAGGAGTTGAATGAACTTAATTTTGAAGGAAAGGGAAATTGAATATTTTTTAGATCAAAGAAGCTAGCGTTCTGCACCATTCTTGCTCAATTATTGCCATGCAATAGTAATTGCGAAAGTTTGGCCTATACTTATAACATTGGTTACAATATTTCATCTGTTGTCCTTTCCATGGGTGTTCGAATGCATGGAATCCCATGAAACTTAATGGGACTTAGTTTCTGGCTTCCAATGTTTTTTCATATTAAACTTATTTTGTTATTGAGAAAACTTTCAATGTGATATTGTCTTCTTTGCTAAAACCTGTTATGTGATAAGAGATTAAAGTTGTTTCCTCTACATGTCCTTTAGTCTATGAATTTATTTTTATTCTGCAGCATGAAGTGGGTTGAACTGAAGATGGGACAGCTTGGGGTACTGAATAATCCCAACTACAAAATCACAGCTCTTCTTGACCATTTGGCTATGATTACAGTACAATCAGAGTCTCGTGGCATCTTTGACTGCAAGCCACTTGGATTGATTTGGGCTCATTTTCCTGAGGTAAAATAATTAAGACAATTTTTTATTTCTCTTTGTTCCTTAAGTTCATTAAGGAGTTGATGGAAGGAATATCCAGAAACTAAATCCATCTTGTGCATCACATATAGCTATCCATCTTAGCTGAACTAGTTTAAGAATAGGAACTGTCCCTGAAAAATGAAATTCATTTTAACAACAGGTGTAAGTCTGTGGATGCTTGGCTATGACCTTGTGCTTGCTGCCCTGACATATAAATGTGAATTGCAAGTGATAAGCCAATCTTACAATTATTCCCTGTAAAAGTGGAGACATTTCATCTTTCATATGATGTCTTGAGTGTCATGCTGTTGACATACCATGCTTTCTGGTTATTTTACAGTTCTACAGTCCAAAAAACACTATAATGTTTGATGATCTACGACGAAATTGTGTGATGAATCCACAAAATGGCTTGATAATTAAGCCATTCAAGAAGGCCCATGCAAACCGAAACAGCGACCAGGAGCTTGTGAAGCTCACACAATACTTGCTTGCCATTGCTGAGCTTGACGATATAAGCACTTTGGATCACACAAGATGGGAGTTCTTCACTGAAGACAATGCCAAAAGACATAGGCATGCATGAGTGTTATTGACAAGCTGTAAGTTATTACAGTTCTGCTTGTCTTTTGACTTTTCAGGCACCCATCTGACTACTGCTGCTTCTACTTTCTAGCTTATCTGTCTTAAGTTTTCCACTTTCCTTTGTTCTCTTTTGTGTATCTTTGACAGAAAGTCATTGATGCGTGCTTGCGTGCACATGTGCATGCATGCTGGTAGGCACATGCATGAGTTCATGCCTACATGGAAGTAAGTGGGGGAAGTGTAACATTGATTTTGCTTGCAACTTTCACCATGCTTCCTGATTCGATACAGAGAAATTTTCACATATCATGGAAAAAATATGGCAGAGTTGAATTCATAGTTTTCACCATGTTAGATTGCAACTGGGTCTATGGTTCTGTGGGAACTGATTGCCTTGTCCGCGAAAGAAGCTGCTTCTCTCTTTTTGTCTGTCCCTTTCTAATTTTTTAATGGCAGTCTTCTCCCAAGCTGTGATCCTTTCTCGCATTTGCTGTGTCGTGTTGGATGTGCTATTTCAATTCAATATTCATTCATAATAAGTCTCTTATGAAATAACATAATAGAAATCTTATTTATGGAACTAGATTTACTTAAATTAATAAAAAATAAGAAAAATATCTAAATAGAAGATTATATAACATTATCTCTTAGTAAAATATTATTACAAATACAAAATATCAATAAAATTCTAAATAATAAGATTTCTTTTTTTTCATCATTCTTTTGATTAAAAAAAATTGACCTCAAATTTTAAAGTGACAAAAAAAAAAAGTAAGAAACAATTGGTATTGCGTTGGAGAAAATTCGTCGTCAAAGATTGACTTTTAGTAAGACGAAAGTAAAGTTCATGAATTTTGAAAATTGGGAAAAAAAAAAAACAAAGTTAACGACCTGTGCTGCTCACATCTGGCTTAAGTCTCTCCTCATTGACCAACACTAAATATTGAAATTGGGGTAATGACCGTGTTGTTATGTACAAGACCAGCTTCTAGGCAAATTCACATCGGTTGTTATCTCCCAACCTAAAATATACTGTATTTTTTTTCTTGCAAACAAATATTTTAAACCATCAAATATTTTGTTTTTTGACTTTTTTTTTTTTTTTTCTTTTGATGACTTGAAAATAAATGTTTTAAACCATCAAAAATACCAAAAGGGGAATGCTTGCTGTGTAACACGCATTGCATTCGCTTCTACTTCTTTCGGTGGAGAAGCCGATAGACGTCGAAAATGATGGCAGCGCAAAGTTGGGTGGTCGTGCATAGAGGTTCTGAAGAGGTCACTCCAAGTGTGTCGATGGCAGCGGCGCTTGTGCTGGTGTCTGCGGTAGCCTGGCGAAGAAATGGAACGGCGGCAACAATGAAAAATAGAAGTTAATGGTCTTGGAGTGATTATGGGACGATTTATGTGATTTTAGAAGCTTCTTGTGATATGTTTTTTTTTTTTTTTTTTTATCGAGAGTGGGCTCAAATAGCAAAAACTGACGCGGGACCAATGAAAATTTTTAGGTAATTTTTTTAATATTAAGTTGTATAATAAATATATATACAATAAAATAAAATATTAAGTTATGTAATTATAAAATATATACACAATGATATATAATTTTTAATATATAATAGATTTATTTTTTTTTATAGTCATGTAACTTATTCTTAGTAAGATGTTACCGAATTTGTTATATTTTTAAAATAAAAAAAATTTTAAAAATTTATAATTAATTATAACAGTAATATCAAAATATTGATATAAATTTTAAAAATTTTTACTTTTATTATTTATGAGCGAGTAAAACTCCATTTGCCGTATTTTTCAAGTTTCAAAGGTATATATTGCCTTCCATACTGCACAAAAATTTAGTAAAAAATTAAATTTAACACTCCAATAATTTAAATATTCATTGTAAAAGTAAATTTATGAAATTTAAATAGGGATGTAATTATAAACAGAAAAATAACTTTGACGAGAAAATTATTTAAATAAAAAAAATTATAACAAAATCTCTTAGTCACACGTTATCATAAATAAAATTTATTAAAAAAAATTTAAATGATAAAAAATCTTTTTTAGTTCTTATATTCCGTCATTTCCAGGGGCTGGAGAGGTCAGAGTCTTACGTGTCTGTGTTCCCCAGGATGTAACTTTCGAACCCAAGAGACTTTTTAAAACACTGAATTTATCCAAAATATTATTCAGTTTCTCCAAGGATGTATTCTGAATATGGAAGACACTGGACAATTCCCCAGTACTTCTTATATGATGCAATTTCAAGGAATTGTGATGTGGGTCAGTTCTAAATCTATGAATTTTCGTTGAAGCAGGCAATATTTTTTATTCACGATTTAGTTTGCAATAGATATCCAAAACAAGAAAAATAGTTTTCGAGAAACTTGGCCCAATTCCCAACATAAAAATTGAATTTGCTTTTGCAAATTTTGAGACTCATCCCCTTCGTTCAAATGAGTTGAATCACTTGAGATTTTATTGAACGAGCTTCGTTAATTTTAAAATTTACAGGGTCATTGGAGAAAACATTTCACACAAATAGAAAAATTAACTACAGAGGTCATGTTCTAATGAATAATGTTTCGTAAAATAAATAAATAAATAAATATATATAAAATAACTAAAGAAGAAGAAGCCCTTGAGATTGCAAGGTCTAGGTGGGAGAATATCAGGAGAAACCTAATGGCCGTACAAAACTTGCTAATAAACCAAAAATCCAAATGTCAACGGGGGAACAAGAAAATAAAAATCAAAAACTTTATATCTATTCCTACTAGTAAATTTCTTCTTTTTTTTTAAAAAAAAAAAGAAAGAAAGAAAAAAAACACATTTAACATACTTGATTTTAAATTTAGTAATAATTTACATGTTTTATTTTCAAATATAATAAAACTATACTGATATTTGAGTTTTATAATAATCAACACCAACGTATTTTGTTAAATATGATTTAGAAAAGGTTCGGTTGAACTTTATGATCTACAAATCAAAACAATTGCTGGGAAGCCTCCTTTTTCTTTTGTTTTGTTTTCTTGGGTCTCCAAAAAAAAAGGGCGGCGCTTGTTTCTCTCAGAACTGGCTGACTGCAGGTCTGGTAAGTGGTGAGAGACACCGCACCATCCCTTTTTGCGATTAAAAAAAAAAAAAACAACAAAACATGGCCCAAAGTGTGGTGGAACCACCCACCACCACCACCACCTTTGGTTTTCTGTTCTCAGCACATGTGCCCTATATATCTATATAGGCACATGTAACTTCCTGTAAAGTAGATATATACATACTTTAGAGGAAGTTACATGTGCCCCCAACATTGGAGGTTTTGGAAAAGATAGCCACTAACCTGAATATCATAAAGAATTTTTCTCAGTGGAACTTGATATTTTTGCTAACTGGACACAATTTTTAAGCATTTGGTTATAAATTTGCTGTTGCTGGAGGAAGCATAAAAATTGTTGCAATGGTACGAGAGAGCATAAAAACGGTTATTATGAAATCACGACCAGGAAATTCACTTAAAAGATAAAGGGAATAAAAAAAATAATTTTTTTGATTCAAGCTTACCAGGAGGAAACGTCAGGAAGATTGACCCTGGTCAATCCATTAGTACTACCGAGCCAACTTTGATCACTAATAATATACAGCTTCATTTTCTTTCTATTTTAGCACCGTTAACATGTACAAATTGCCAGTGTTCACTGTTCGAATGAAAGTACTTTAGAAAAACTATACCATACACTCTATTTGTTTAGTCATCTTACTTGAATGACAGAAAGCTGCCAAGTACCAATGAAATTACTTTTATAAGCCAGAAAGACAACAACATCGATCTAATTCGATATATTTTACAGGAAAGCATCTCCATCATCATTAGTAACAGGCACTTGACAAATAACTAACCTAGAGATCCTTCACTACGGGAACCCCACCAGGTGGATGTTCTTGTTGGAGTAGAAATGTGGCGTTTCCTAACGTGTTAACAAACTTGAACGTACAGGACCACCTCGGGCGATTCGTGTGCCCGAAACAAATATTTCGAGCAATGACCACCAGGTGCAATTTATCAAACGGGAAAGAAGGCAACGTAGCAGAATGAAAAACCGTGCGTCTGGATAGAAAATGATGGCTGAAGAGCCCAGCTCTACTCCCTCAGGAAACAACAATAACAGTCATTCGGTCAATGTGGCAGCCTGACGAATGGATGTGCCACAACACCTCGCCGGCTTAAGCATACATCTAAATGTGGAGTGGACCAGACACGGGGTTACTGCCGGAATCAGTATCCTTGTGTTTCAAGGAAAGGTTTGCTAACTGGGAATCAAGGTCCCTGCTGTTAGAACGATGATGACTAGTAGAAGGTTGCTGTTGCTGCTGGTACAATGCTCGAAGCCTGCCAATCTCCCTCTCTAAAACTTCCTGCTCCACTGGAAAAATCCTCAAAATATTCATTGCAATCATATGCAAAAGAAAAATAGAAAAGAATTCCATGCGTATCAAGGCATATAGATCATTACACTCTGCATACGTTGACTATTTTATCTCAATCAGTTCATTTCATTGTTCATTAAAGCAGATATTCCTTTTTTTTTCCCTCTCTTGTTTATTGATCCGTGAGTGCACATTTAGCTGTCAATAATCAATATTTGAGCCACTTACATCAAAAGTTTCCCAACATACAATGAAAATGTATGCAGAAATGCCCCCATTCATTCTTTTATCTCACTAATCTTAGAGAAAAGTGCAAAACACAACTAGCAATATTGAGAAGTATTGTAACCAAAAGAACACAAAAGGAAGCATCATTTACTCTCTAGTCATATATGTCTATAGAGCACAGCAAAATTCAGTGCACATGCCATAATAATCCTAATTGTACTTTACCAAGGTGGATATAACTTCTAGGCCACCCAGCCTCCAAGTCTATTTCCATTGTTATTTCTCAGTCAACAATTTGTTTTTATTCTTTTATTTTTTCCCATTAATGGAATGGCTCAATTTCATCTTAAACTACCAAAACTTCAGCAAGAAGTAAAGCCACAATTGCTAATACATCCACAAAGTTTCCCATCTTGAGAAATCAAATCCAGCCTTTAAAGCTTCTAAGTCTTATCTAAATCCTGACCTAACCATAGCTCAGTTCAGTTCTGATTCCACAAAAAGGTTGAACCTTAACCGAACTACAATCAGACAATTTAGTTCCGGTTGGGGCCAGTTTTAGTTCCAGTTCTTCACCAATTCCAGTTCTTTTTCTCTTTTTATAAAATAAAATAAAAGGTAATGACTATTACAGTCTTTTATTTCTGTTTTTTCTGACATTTCTGGTTCGGTTTTATGGCAGGTTATGATTAGGGCTCATTTTTTTCTGGTTGAAAGCCAGAGCTGTAACCCCCCCTCCCACTGTTCTGGCTCTAACCAGAACCATGGAACCAGTTCCAGTGCTGAGTCCAGCTCCAGTTCAGTTCTGGTTAAAACCAGAAACATGGCTGGGTCAATCCCAGCTGCATTGCCTCAGGTATTGAACTCCTTGAAGAGAGACAACCATCCAATCATTCTCTAACAATTTTATATATCAGGTTCCCTGTATGTGATAGATAATCCTTCCCACTTACCACACTTTCTCTGTTGAAACTACATATAATACTTGCATCCATTATGCTAAGCAAAGTCTTACTCTCTTTCTTCCCACATGTTTTATAATTGAATTAAAGTTTCTACATTCTCTGGATCGTGTGATAGGCTGTATTGTCACAATTCCAAACAGATTAACTTTCATTTTCCAAAAACTACTCAGGTCTAAGTACATGACAAGGGCCAAATAAGATAAGATAAAATTCCAAAAAAAGGGTCAGTAGGATGATATGCCAATGTACTTTGCCAAATAGAAAGCGTAGAAAATAGGACCATATATCAGCAACTTTAATCACCGAGAAGTGTACAGAAGATAACTCACAGTATTTGATAAGATGCTCCTGAGCCAAACTTTCTACCCGCCGCTTAAGCGCATTATTCTCCATGCTTAGAATGAGATTTTGCTGGTTGAGAAAATCAAGCTCAGCTGAAATTTCAGATCCCTCTACCTGTGGAATGAAAAATGTAAAACTTATTAGATCATTCCATTCACTTTTCCATTTTTCTTTCTTTTTGTCATCAAAGAGAACACGATATACTCTTTTGATTGATTTCCAAAATTAAGCATGATCATATCTTCTATTGGCTTTGAAATACCACTTTCCTGCAATGCTTGTACACTCCTTTCAAGCTCAGCTATGTACTGAAGTTTCCGGACCCGAGAACGTTGGGCAAATTGTCTGCATCAGATATAGCATTTTAAGTTTTGTGGTCAGATATTGACTCATTATCTAACTTTAAAGCATCCACCCTGTTCAAAGTCAAGTACCCCAATTGTAATAACAGAATAAATTGGGACTCAACATCCCATTCTACAGCATGCAATCCTGTTCAAATTCAATGATTCCAAATTCTGATATTAGAATAACTTACTCAATGTTTTACAATAGAACAGGTGCCTCAGTCTAGCACTTTCCAATTAATTCTTTACATTTGGCAGCAAATTGTCAGAACTTCAAACCCAGATTGTTCAAAACCTTGAATGATTGTTAGGAACATGGAAATTACAATTTTGATAATAACCTTAATAATTTTAATCACGCACACAGTTTAGGTGCTCTTTCTTGTTTCTAGCTGAATGTGAAAAAGCTAAAATTTTGGAGCATAATTTTAATCACACATGCATACAGTTTAGTCACTCTTTGTTGTTAAAGGTTTGTTAGAATGTTGGAGACTAGTCAGTTTCTTACATTTTTCCTAACCCTAGCATCAGATCATCTAATATTTGATTGACTGTTAACTTCTTAACTGCTTAGCTGTTATTGTCTAGCTTTTAACAAGCTTTGAGAGCTATTGCATCACTTACCCATTTTTACTTATACAACTTCATCAAGCATGATCTTTTGGTCCCTTTAATCACCATTTTGATATTTTGACTTATATGTAAGAAAATCAAATATAAAATACCTTATGTCTAACCTTAATGGTGCCAAACACCAATCCTTGCATTTCTACATTCTAAACCATGGCTTATAGCATAGACAGGAATTGACATGCAGCTTTTCACTGATTTAACACTTGTCACCATCTTCAAAAAAAAAAAACATATGCCAAGAAGAAACCATTGGCACAACTAATTTTGCTTAATTTTAATAAGCAAAGAGACCAAATGACAACGCAATTTAGAAAAGTAAATAATAAGGTAAAGAATACTAAAGATTCCATCTGGGTAGCAATGCCCATAAAACTAAAGCCCAAAAAGTCATAGAAATCACTTCAACTTGTAAGAACTCTCACCTACTCCTTTGCACTCTTCCCTGTCTCTTTTTGTCTTCAACCATATAACTACACCCAGAGACTGTCTATTATTGGTTTCATCTTCTTTTCACATTTGCATGTGTTGAATATGAAGATGAAGGAATCATTAAGACTTTTATGGAAGTCAATACAGCTAACCTTTCATCCATCAAGAAAATAACACTCTTCTTATCAACTGCTTTTAAGTAAAAAATTTCTTTGGTTAGAAACTACATTTTTTTCAGGTCTCAGCAATGAAGGAAGCTTCTAGGGCCAACGCATACAATAAATGCATATGTACACAGCACCTACTAAAGTGTACCTGGCACAGCCATAGTCAGGAAGGAAACCCATGGTTCAAACAGTTAAGTGGAGCAAATTGTTTTTTTTTTTTGGTATCATCAACACTAAAAAGGGACTACTAGAGCAGTACTCTAGATAGTTTGACAAAACACCTTATTCTCTACACTTAGGTGACCCATTTCTTTCTTCACTGTACAGGTACAATTTCAGACATAAAAACAAAAGAGATATATCTAGCTGACCACTCTTAAGCAATAGACCTGACAAGTAATTGTTGGCTGCAATAAATTGTTGAACCATGCAGCATTTCATGGTAATATAACTAGCTAAGAAGATGTTAAACAACATCAGAGGAGTAAACAAAGTCACTTACTGTTTAGCACGTTTTGTATCAGTCTCAGATGCAGATGACTTGGCATGAGAAGCATCTTTCTTCTCAGAGGCAGCTTTTGAATCAGATGAAACTGGAACAGAATCAACTTGATCTTGCTTTTTGCTTGCTGAAGATGGAAGCCCATCTGATTCCCGTGAACCACATGAAGACCCCAAACTCTGTAAAACAGCATTCTCCCTGACAGAAGGAAACCCACTTGGACGGTTTGCAGCATTCAAAGATGAATCCCAAGCCATATTTTTATGTTTAATCGTGTTCATCTCAGCATAGAGAGAAGTTTGTCTAGTATCTTTATGATGATCAAATTCTTGAGATCCCCAAGAAGGTATTGACATCATATTTTTATATCTGTATTCATCTGGTGCTACGAAGCCTATGTTTGAAAAATTGGTTACATCAATGTATGCAAAGGAGTCACTTGATGAACGGCGATGACCTCCTCTATGAACAGGCGTCTCTGGCTCATTAAGAAGATCATCAAGCCAAGAAGGTTGCTCATCTATGAGGAAAGTCTCAGAGGAAGCTCGCTGGTGATGCATGTTTCCTTCTGGAGGCTTTTGAACAGCTTTTGATCCAATTATATTGCTGGGAACATAATCAGGATATGATGGAGAAACACTTGGAAATGGGCTCTTTGGAGGAAGCAAAGCATGCTTTCCAGAGTATGTCAAGTTTCTGATGTTTGATGAGCCTTTGGAATTTGCCATAGCCAAAAGGCCAATCCCTATCAACAAACATGCATTCCAATGAGAGAAATATCAGAGTTAGGAAATGAAGATATGATGTTGTGTGCATGATAAAAGCAGCTCTTCATTGGTTTTTTCAAGTTTCCTCAAAAATTAACGATTGCTGGGACTCAAACTTTGCTTTACTACCATGAAATACAAAAATGAACATGAATGAGGAAAGCTTCTATCTACCTACACTTGTTCTCTAGTTTTCCAACCATGCTCAAGGTCCAACTCTAAAGATATGAATGAGGGAAGCTTCTATCCACCTACACTTGTTCTCTAGTTTTCCAACCATGCTCAAGGTATATAACTGTGAAGATAATAAACCACATAAATACTTAAAGGTAAAAGCACCCACTAAATGTATGTAGTCCTATCGCCCTATATATAGCTACAATGGAGAACGCAAGGAACTTCTATTCCATACAGGCCATTGTGCATAATTATCAACAGGCTTTGCTAATCGAGCATTCACAGTTGCCCATGGAATCTATTTTGACCAGCAGGATTTATCAAAAGGTTAAGATACCAGTTCATAACTAGAGGAGAGCACTGTTATCCATTCATCTCTTGAACAGAATTATGTCCTGGCTTCTCCACTATGAGTGAAGCCACTACTTTCTTTCATTAATAATGTACACATTCAGTGTAGTGAAATCAACAGTGTTTAAGTTTAATCTACAGTTGGCTCTAAAAGTAGGGCTTTGTCTCTTACTCTTGAATACAAGAAGTTGAAACCGGCCTCCTAGAGCCACAGACAAATGTGATTAGAGATGATTACTTTATAAAATATGGAATAAATCATTCACTTTAATCATTCTACCAAACGTTTATTTGCAAAATCCTTCACATTTGCAATGTCCATGTCTCTATTTTTATGATTCAAAATTGAAGTTGCGCATATTGGCAAACCCATAACACCATCTAATTGATGCACACATGCCCAAGTTTGCACATCAACCTACAAATAAGAATAATCAGCTATCTAATTGGGCATTAGTTCAATAGTACTGGAGTCATCTTCAGGGATAAAGGTCTCAAGTTTGTGTCACAGTTGGTGCCAATTAAACCAAAAAGAAAACAAACAAGAATGAACAACTAAATTGAACAGGAACCTTAAGAATACAAATCAACAAAGATAGCAGTAGAGAAGATGCACTTAAAGAGCCCACGCACACGCATCAAACAGGGGATGAAAAGCAGAAGAGCTACATATTATCTTCTTTACCCACATTTTCTCGGCAACCAAACAAGGAGACGAATCGAAAAAGTGGATACAACCCAGCACATGAGAGCCATTAGTACCCAAAATGAAAGAGAAAAGACACCCAGAAACGAAAATCAATGGTTTCCACAAATAGGAATTCCAGATTATACGATAAAAAGAGCTGAACCAAATCAGAATGCATCTCATTCGAATAGATTACAATCAAAACTCCAAAAAGATTCCATTTTTGAAGCCCAAAAAGAAAGGAGGAAAAAAAAAAAAAGAATTCACCTCTGGAAATCTGAGATCTCCAGATGCAATAAGAAATTCAGTGAGCTTCCTCTTTTTTTTTTTTTTTTTTCAATTAATCTTCATCTCCGTCTCTCTGTCTATCCGTCTGCCTACCTCTCTTGTGTTTCTCTCTCTTATGCTGTGGTTAAACTCTGGTAAGGAAAAGCAGGGAGGGGTAATAATAATAATTAAACAATAATAAGGTTGCAAATAATAATAAGAATTAATAAAGATAATAAAAAACAACCTAACAACAAAAGTACAGGCATGATGTTTGATGTTGGTCCGTCCATGTCAATGTCGGGAGTGCATACGAATTCGTCCAATTTATTTTGATTGGGATCAGTATCATTAAAATTATTATTAATAAATTGATTGTAATTTATAGTTTAGATAAATTGCATTCGACAAATTTAATTACAATTTTGAAAATTTAAAAATCATTAAATAAGTTTAAAATTATATTTTATAAAGACAGATGTTACATGAAACTCCCCCTCCCAACCATCTCTACACGCCTCCATGCTTACTTGGCTTAATCTTAATAATAATAATAATAATAATAATAATAATACACTCTTATGACCCATAATACCCTTAATTAGCCTCAAACAAACAAACTAATTGCAATTTGCCAGATCATTGGGTTGCTGATGACATTTCGCCACCCAACCCAACCCCTCCCACAAAAAAAACCAAAAACAAAAAGCATGCACGTTCTCAGTACCAGCAAGAAGCAGTCCGACAATTGATGAAATATTAAATTTATAAATTATTTTTTTATTTTAATTTTTTACATAATTTTTTTTTTAACTATAGAACTCAACTCATACACGTATATATTTAAAATCTTAATATTTTCAAGTTTATATAGCTCAGATACAGAAAAAGTTTTAACTACAACCACTGTAAATTTTCTCAGGCCGAGGGAGGTCGCGGCAGCGCGATGCCTTCTCGTTTCTTCTCACCCCAATTCTTTAAATTTTTATTTATTTATTTTATTTTGACCCCGCCAGGACAACGAAACAGTCATAGGTGGCGCGAAGGATGGTCCCTAGTCGTCTACTAACGCTCCATGAACATCATGCTTACGACGACGTCCTCGGCGTTTTGAGCTCCTTAGGTTGTCTCGGTAATCATGGGGTTTTAGTTCATTTTGAATGCTTTTATTCTATGTATTTTGTTTCGCCGGTTGTTGCAAAATTTAAGATCTCAGTTCATTGAGCGAGTTGATATAAAAAGTTATCTAATTATTTAACATTTATTTTCACTTCTCTCATAACAATTTTTAATAACATATTAATTAATTTTACTCTTACCTTAGTTAAATTGCAATTTTTAAAACTTTTAAATAATAATTTAAATATATATGTCCAGTTAGACCGACCCAAATCGATTTGCACGTGCTCCTATTTTTTTTATTTTTTTTTTTTTTTTTACATTTTATGCAAAACAAACAGATTAATTTTATGGCAAGAATGAAAATATGAACCAATCTTGTATCTTTCAAAATATACTTCAAGCTTTCTTAATTTATTGATATTGTGATACAGATGAGGCCATAAATTAGTTTACACCTCCAAAGTACGTTCAAAATTAGAAATGGCAATTCATTTATCAGAGGGGTCTTTTTTTTTTTTAATTCTTCTTCTTCTTCTTCTTCTACTTCTTCCATTTCAATTCACTTCAATAACTATTTGCTATTAGTCAGTCTTCAATTAACTATTTGAGTTGATTTGATGGGTGTATGTTATTGTGACTCGTTGGTAATAAATCCTTTCATTTAATAATAATTAAATTTGTTTTATTTTATTTTATTTGATCATGGAGGTCTTATGAGGTATTTAAGCATTTGAAAATGATATGAATTCATAAGAGATAAATATATGAAATTCTTAGATATTTACGTGTCCACCTATAGGATGCACCCACCAACATCTCCCCCCCACAAAACTTACCAGTGGTCCGCTTCATGCACGCCTTTACACTTTGCGTGTATGCTCTATATTTTACAACCTATTTCCAACAGGGTCTAAGCTTAAAACTTAGTTGTCATTGAAGGTGGGTTGTTATCACTACTTTTTTTTAAAAAAACAAAAAATCATAATAATTCTTGTTCCTAACGTGGTATGTTTTGCTTACCCACAATTGGGAAGTAGCTGCATTTCTACTCAATTATTGGTTTCAAAATTGGGCCGTTCTCAAAATCCATCAGTGTCGCTGGCAATAAAGTTGTCTAACCTACCCAGTTTCCCACAGCAAATTAAAAGGCAAAAAGCTGAACACTCTGTCCTTGTCTTGCGCAAAAGGTAAAGGCCAATGGCTGCCCTTTATTAATCGCAACCTGGGAGTGGACATGATGAGCTAATTGCGCACAAATTGTTTTTGCAGATAAAAACGATGACAATTGGGTTGCAGATACGACATGTCACCAACGTCTGTGTTGCCACACCAACCCACGACCCAAACATCCTTTTTTCTCTATATGCCAATGTCACTACACGTTGCTATAATGTCACACCAAAGCTTCATGTTCCACTTTTTAACCAATTTTGTCCCTAACATCATAACTTGCATCTAACTTCCTCCGACTCGCTACTATGCACACATTAACTTCTACATTCACCTTATTTTCTATGACGTTCCCATCTTACGCTAGCTAAACGTTGAGTATTAGTGTAAAGTGTTACCAAATGTTTGTATTTCTATATCAAGGGACCTATGAATATTAAGAGACTAACACCTAACCATTAATTTCTTCCATTTTGGGTTTTTCATTGGGCACCCAATTTTAGCCTTCTAGTTTCTTTTATATATACATATATATAAAACTATTGCCTTCGAGTTCAAAGGAAAGGCACAAGGACGTGTTGCCCTCTACCATTAAGCAACAAGCAAGACATGTCAATTATCGATCGCAGGCCGAGTCGTGCTGTTGCTGCACTGCTAGCTGGTAATATCATTCTCAACCCAGGCCTATCCATAATCCCATATCAAAACGGAATTTTCTACAGCGTTATTTTCTAAATTTTAAAATTATTAAATTTAAACGATTCAATCACTAACATTTCAATATATAGCACTCCATTCAAGTTTTATTAAAGAATGAATATCCAATATATATATATATATATATATATATATATAACCCCACACGTGTGAGTATTTCTTTAAAAACTAACAGAAACATATTTTTTCAACAACCAAAACATATTAATTTTAAAAATATTAATTAGAATTCGTCTCGACGTATATACTCTACTCAATCCAAAGGGCGGTCATTGCCTTTAGTGTATATTCTTTTGTCGGTACCTTAGCAAGTATTCTTAAAAACAAAGAGATTCCCAGGTTTAATTTTGAAACTCAACTAGTAAATAAATTAATTTGTTAAGGCTCGTAAATGGTTCAAAAAATCAACTTGATAAGAGCTCAACTCATTGAAGCTTATTTAAAAAGGAGTCCCACTGGACTGGACTCGTGAAGCAATATTTTAATGTTCAAACTTGTGCAGAAGAATTAAGTTGAACCTGAACATACCAAGAATCCAAGTATGGCCGAAGGTTATGTATATAGAGCATGATTTGGTGGACCCTTGAAAACCTCGGCCGATTTGAGGAAAATTTGGTCCCAAGTCTCCCCGTGGCTGCTATCTCCGATTATCTGTTCTGCCTCCATTTACTTGATGGACACCATTACTGTAATCCGCATCACACAGCTCACCTGGAGCAGCAACCATGCCATCTTTCAAGCCCCCTCCAACAACGATCACACATACTCCAACAGCCACAACTCCTCCAACTTTCACGTTTCGGGGATATTCGATTTGCAAATATCAATTGAAAGGAGTAACCAGAGTGAAATTTCAATACCATCAAAAACCTAAAATAACATTCCAAATATTTGTAGAACAGGATTTGTGCGGCTAGGAAAACCCTGAAAATGGTG
>JAHLGO010000436.1:3981875-3993588 GCA_020615895.1 Ceriops decandra
GAGCTGATGAGGGCATAATGATGCATAATGTCAAGTGCTGTATAGGACATGCAGATTATGGAATTTGATGGCTTTCTGATTGCACTGACCAGTAACCCAAGTGCACCTTAGAAAAGGAGAAGGCATCAAAAGAAAGGGGCAAACTGCTTTTCACAATTTACTTAAGAATACCCTTATTGCATTAATCAAAAGCCAAGATAACAAGGTTACATAGGCATTAATGGAGAATAATGGCCATTGTGAGTAGATATTGCGAAAACATGTTATTCTATTAATGAACCTCCTCCACAGTAGCTCCCAGGAGTTTGCATAAGCCTCACAATTAACATAATTACAAGAAATGCTAGTAATATCAAGAATTACACAATAATAACTCTTAAATTTGACTTGCCAAGCTGTTTTGCTGTTGCTGAAGTTGATGTCATTGGTTGGGACCTTTAAATCCATTTTGGCTAAGAACTTCTGAAATTCATCATAAAGAGCAGTCTCATTTGGTTTTTGTTATTTCTGTTGCTTCTTCTTGTTTCAGGTGTGGCAACATTAATTGGGCAAAGCGTACAAAGTGCAATATTTGCAACACCAATAAACCTGGTCACAATGAAGGTGGTGTGAGGTAATGTAAAGTGTGCTGTAATCTATGCATAAACTCAAAGGAATGTCTTCTGGCTGGCTGTTGCATCATATTAAAGAAGTTATCCTTAGTGGTAACTTCTTTTTAAGTCATCTAACAAAGACTATTCCCCAAGTTGTCCATGATGTATGTGAAAACAGAGAATGACACATACTTGGAGAAGTTTTTATTACTCCATTGGAGGGTTTTGGTGTTGAATGGAGGTTAAAACACTATTGAAAGGATTTTTCTCTTAGCTTTGTTATGTATCTAGACATATAGAATGTATCGGTCACTATTTCAGCATTTAAGATGCTGGACTAAATGTTGAACTAAGTTTTTCAGTTTTGATTCTTGGCAAACAAGTTCTGTTTTTATTACTTTTTTGGTGGCTTATTTATATGTTTGGGTGATTGTGCTTCCAGAGGTCTGATTATTACAGTCATCAGAAGGAAGCCTCACCCTCTTTCTTCTCTTTTATTAAAAAAAAATGATTGAAATATGGTATGAGATAAGAAAGGCATATATATAATATGAGCAATGATAGATTATCTCAATTGACAGGTAGCTACTTTGTTTCACTATTGCTAGGTTTAACATATATAACCTTTGTTTTCCGAATAGAAATTATGGAAAGGATTCTAAATGTACTGGTTCTTTCTCACATTCCCCCCCACCCTCGCCCACCTCTCTATCTGTCTACCTATGCCAAGTTCAATATAGTTCCTCTTAAACAAGTGCTAAGTTATATCCATACCATGTTGCTATCTCTGAGCTTGTTGCAACTCAAGTCATCTTGCTTCTCTCTTCTTCTTAGCTGACTTTAATTAGACATGGTGTGTGTGAATAAATCATAAATCTGAAATATCTAGTAGAAATTCTGGAAATTATATTTAATTTGGTAATCTGACAGGGGAGGAAGGGCTGGCGGTTACAAAGAACTTGATGAAGAAGAGCTAGAGGAAACAAAGAGACGCAGAAAGGAAGTGGAAGAAGTAAGATCTATTTCTACTGCAGTGCATTTTAAATTACTTAACCTCCAACTTCACAGACTTCACAATCCAATGTCAGGATGATGGTGAGTTATATGATGAGTTTGGCAATCTGAAGAAAAAGTTTCGTGCCAAAACACAACAGACAGAGGCTGGAAGAGTACTTCCAGGTGCTGGTCGTGCAGGATGGGGTGCTGAGGAACTAGGTATTTGAGCTTTTACTTGTGTTTTACCTTTTTTCTTTTATCGTTCATCAGTTTTAGCTTCTTTGTTAATTGTGAGGTGGCCAATAAGAGTTCTCAAAATCACTGAGGTGGAAGCTGTTGGTGGCTTTGGAATGAAATTCTTTTTGCTTCTGAATATCAAAGATCTTAGCAGTGGGCACATGTTGGCTTGATTAATTTGCTTGTTTTTATTTTCACAGTTGTCAAACCTAAAGGCAGCCCTTTGCCAGCCAGTTGGTCTGCTCTTTCTAATATCATCTATTGCTTATCCAGAAATTGTTTAATTCATCCCATTGACATGGCCTTTGTTTTATTCAGTTTGATTGACAGAGCTGTGATATGAGATTGACTTTTTGTCCCCATTGTGTTATATTTGGGCTAATAAAGGAAAACATTGGCAGGTGTGATGGAACGAGAAGGGAGAGAGAGAAGCAGAGAAAGAGGGAGAGAACATGATGATAGAGATAGCAATAGGAACAGAGAACGTGATGACAGGGATAGGCGGGGCAGCCGAAGTAGAGACAGGGATAGAGGAAGAGATTGGGAGAGAGATTATGATTATGATTATGGTCGAGATAGAGAATATGGACGGAATAGGGACCGTGATCGAGATAGAGAATATGGACGGAGTAGGGACCACGATCGAGATAGAGAATATGGACGTGATAGGGACCGGCATAGGTATCGCCATTGAGGATTGAAGCAGCATGCTGATTATCAAAGGTGTTCTTCCTGGGATATAATGGGTTGCCTTGTCCGCTTTTGTTGGAAAGGTTGCTTTTTGGGTTGAGTTGGGATTTATCGGTGTATCCAATTCGTAGATATGCACAACTGTTTTAATTCATTTGTCTAGTACTGTTAGTGTTACTGAGGTCATTAATGTATTCAGGAAATGGATTTTCTGACTATTCGTCGTGACAAATGAACGACTTGGAACTGATTTGGTTGTCGGAGCTCATCTTCGGAATATCCTTGGCTCGGATGGAATAGTCGGGAAATTTGTTACATTGGCAGGGGCACCACCTTGGTAATACTATGGTACGTCATGGCAGTGTCTCTGCATGAGTAGGGCTTCTCAGCTTGACTTCAAACGGACAATGGTTAGGTAAATTGCGTGGCGTTGACAAAATCAATATTGCTTTGTGATAACATCAAATTAACATTCACGTCCTGTATCTAACGTTTAATGATAATTCTCCTGTGATTTTGAAGAGACTAATTCTTGGGAGGACATTGCTTTTATATAGCTGTGCAGCGTCGACGCTCAAATCCCATCAAATTAAATTAATTGAACATCTCTTACGGTGCATGTACGTGGACATAAGGAAGCAGACACAACATGAACAGAAGAATACATGAACTCATAAACATAGATAAAATACGACAAGACATAAATGATTGTAATATATATATATATATATATATATACTTTAAATATCTTAAATAAATTTGTCAGATATGTTTTGGAATGTTTAATCCAAGTTAGAGGTACGTTAATAAAAGTGCCACACTCGATGCACGTGTTTGATACAATTCTCCCTTCCACAAGAATACGTTGTTTCACATAATTTTCATAGATTCATGACAAATTTACAAAAAAAAGAAATCATAAACCTATGGAAATTACCAGGCATAAAGATACATTATTTTAAAGCATTTTTGGGAGATAAGTCAGCTACCCAAAATATGCACCATTCCATTTCTTGATTTTTTGTGTCCTTGTAGTGAAAATGAGAAACAAGTACCAATCTACCTTTATAGCATAAATCTTGAGAATTCTAAGTGTAATGAGCAAATAAATTAGGACATGTCTGTAACTTTTTAATGATCTCTCAAGTTTCACGATTCTCGTACCATTCCCTTTTAATTTGCATGATTGTAGTGCAGGTAAGGATAAAAAGTGACACCACTTCAGCCTACCCTGGAATACGAGATAATGCGTCACCTATCAAATTCTTAGTCCCTTTTTTATAAATGATCTCATAATTATAACTTAACAATTTAGAAATCCATTTTTGTTGTTCCATAGAAGAGATTAGCTAGTCCAATAAATATTTCAAACTTTTATCATCGGTCCAAATTTGAAAACGTCTCCCAATAAGATATGGATGTCATTTCAAGACTGCATGAATAATAACTAACATCTCCTTATCATAGACAAACATATTGAGATGTTTTGGTGGTAATGCCTTACTAGTGAAGGCAATAGAGCAACCTTCATGCATTAATGTTACACCAATTCTACTTCCAGAAGCATTACATTTAATAATAAATACTTTAATAAAATCTAATAAAGCAAGAACTAGGGTAATAGTCATGACTAGCTTGAGTCGAGCAAATGCCTCATGTGCCTTGTCGTTCTAATTAAATGAATTCTTTTTCAAAAGAGCCGTCAATTCAGCAGTGATTTTTCTATAGTCACAAACAAACTTGCGATAATAACCAGTCAATCCTAAAAAGCTTCGTAATGCTTTGATCATATTTGAAATTGGCCAATCCAGCATCGCTTGAAATTGGGAAGGGTCAATTGCCACACCTATCCATGAAGAATGATTTCAACCAATAGGATATTGAGGGTTAGGGAGATTTAAGTTATTATTGTGCAAATCATATTTTTTATGAAATTGCAATTTTCATGAAAAGAATACACATTTTATAGGGGATGGATAAATTTTTTATTTCTAAAAGTTTATTCTTCTTCTCTTTATTTTTCTATCATTATTCTCTAAGATTATTTTTTTGTTTTTTATTCTCTATTATAGGAATTTAAAATATTATTTTGATGATCCATTTTTTGGAATTTCCAAGAACATGTGAATTTCATGTTAAGAATTTATAAGTTTATTTGGTTAAAAAAAAAACTGTGTATTGATAAATTTAGCAGAGCCACATTTTAGGAATGCTTTTTTATTTCCTTGACAATATAAAATTCACATGTTTTTGGACATTCCAAAAGAATGTATAATTAAAATAATATTTGTTATTCTTGTAATAAAGAATTAAAAAAATGATCTCTTCAAAGAATAATGATAGAGAAATAAAGAGAAAAAAAACTTTTGACAATACAAAATTTATCTGTCCTTGTAAAATTTGTAGATTCTTTTCATGAAAACTATAATTTCATTGTGAATATGATTTGCACAATAATAACATGAATCTCCTTGACTTTCAACATCCCATTTGTTGAAAATTTATCTTTATTATCAATATCAAATATATGCTACCTTCAAATAGTTATAGAAGGATATATAGAAACCTAAATTTCAAATTTTAATTTTTATTTGTTAAGTTGTATTGTTGAAAAAAATTTAAGTACGAAATATGCCTTTGTATTTCTTTAAGTTATTATTATTAGAACATTATAAAATTTATTAAAAGATAAAAATATATGTATTTTTTATTATTTTTATTACGTTTAATTAATAGTGATTAATTATAATATATTTTTATTATGTATTAAAATATAATATATGAATTATTACACAGTCAAATTAAAAAATGTCAAATATCAACTTATTTTAAAAAAAATTGCACTCGACCCCTTTATTTTACTTCATTTGTACTATATTAACACTATTTTAAATGCTTATTGATGATAAGGTTGACACGTTAATTTTTCCTTTTTCCTTTTTATTTTCAGAATCAAATGGGAGGAGTATGTTGGCTCGAAAAAGGCTATTACAAACTAAATATAACTTTTATATAATGAATAAGAAAAGGATTAACGGCTTATATATATACATATATATCTTAAATTAAAAATATTTTACGTGACCTATCTTTTCTTTTATCTTAGATAATTTTGAATACTTCTAAATAATTGCTTTTTTAACTCTTCATTATTATTATTTTTTGATCTATTCTGACTATTTTCATGACCACTTAATGTATCAAATAAAAATAAAATATAAGAATATGAAAAATTGATATAAAAGATGATTTTTTTAATGTCATTTATGAATTTAAAAACAAATACAGATGATTGAAAGATCGAGTCAATATAAGAAAAATTTATATCAATTGCATTTACATTACAAAATATATATAAAGTTTTTAGCTACTAGACGATTTTGAGGAGTTGAAAAAAAGGAGTTTCCTATAAGGTCGCATTTGAGTTCCTTGAAATTCTTAATTCCTAGAATTCTTCTTGCATTTATGGTCATTAATATATTAAATTAATATTAGGCAATAGTTATAATACATGAAATATCGTATATGTTCTACTATCTATTGATGGAGTTTTGGCTGTCTTAATCTTAAGTGTCATCTCTGTTTGGGAGTTGCAACCATTGCACAAATTGGTGAAGAGGTTGACCCGAGAATAACCGAAAAGAGCCTGAGAACAACGGAGAAAATATTCATCTTGACAAAGAATAAAAGTCCATGCATTTCAACTAGTTACATGCAAAACCTAAAAAAAAATTGTAATGTATAATTCTTATATAGTAGTGAAGTTCCCTACTTTTTCTTAAGATTTACTAATTTGTGATATTGAGAGAGGGTGAATTAGTATTACCACAATTCACAATTCGCAGGTAAGCGAACAACTTCAACCTCTTCTTAAAAGCAAACTCTTTTTCATATTCAACTAAGGTAGATTTATTGCTACCTACTAATCACAATAGTCCCCAAAGTCACCTTTCAGATACCATGCCTAATAAACAATATAAATGTTCTTGTTTAAGTCTTCGTTAGGTTATGAGTTGGTTGATACTTTAGCTACGTTCACAATTCAATTCAAAACACAGAACGTAAAGCAAATTAAGGACACACGAGATTTATGTAGTTATGTCCACAGTGGTAGGGACTCTCCCTCTACCAAAACTATCCATTATACTTATGAATACAGGTTACAATGGATGTCTTTAATTCTCTACAATACAAAGAGTGTCACTTACTGTGTCTACCCTTCTTCTACCTTGTCTTGCCTCTGTTGAATTAAAAAGCTTCTACACTGCTGCTTAGAAGTTCACCGCAATGCTCTCTAACTTCTCTTGAAGAAGTCCGGAAATATGTTGAGTTCAATACTTCCTTATTGTATCACATAATTCCTGCTTTCACTGTCTTACGGTTTCACCCATCTCTTTGTCTCACGATCTCATTGTCTTACGGCTCGCCTGTCTGTTTCTCTCGTTCTTACTGTCCAGCCGTATTTCTCTCTCTTCTCACTGGATTTCTCTCACTATCCTATCGGATTTCTCTCTCTTAATGGATTTCACTTTTCTGTTCACCGTCGGGTTTCTCTCTTTTCCTGTCGGTTTGCTCCTATTTGGCCGTTGGGTTTCTCTCTCTTCTCGATATGGTCGTATAGGTCTTTGCCGTCTACCCACCTTCGGCCGTCCAACTGTGTCAAGTTTCTCACTCCGATGGACTGGTTTTTCACTCTCTCGTCACCTTCCTCAGCCGCTTTTCAGCTGTCTTACGTTCAACGTTCAGCCCCTTTCGACCGCCTCCTTTTCTCTCAATGTATTTGCCGTTTTTGCTCAATTTTCCAACCGTCGATGGCTGCGTTTTCTTCTCCTTCCCGTCGACGGCTGCTCAATTGTTTCGGCTATCCACCTTTGCTAAACTATTCAATTTCGACGAAACTGTTTACTATGACTACTCATTTCTTTTGCAGGTAGTGTTCTTCTGTATAGGGTTTGGTATTCTCTTTAGTTAGTCGGTTGTTTAAGTTTTGCTCAATGCCAACTTTCTATTCTTTGTCTTACAAAACCATTATATACTCTACTTTATAAAACTCTAATAAGACTTACGTAATAAATTTACATTCTTGCTCTTATACAATAAATTTATTTTTTTGTCCTTCCATACGAATTTATGTTCTTACTTTTATTATGTAGATTTACTTTCTTACCATTCTATTTGACTTTACTTTCTTGTACAATTAAATCTAATTACAACCCATATAAATATGTAAGAACAACAAATAAGTAAAAATTTTAACAAAAATTAATTTGGGATTTCAAAATTCTAATTTACTATGCAAATTTTTATGATCTAAAATGTTAGGTGAGAATGAAAGAACAAATATTTTTCCATATATGCAAACTAAAACTAATTAATAATTTGTCTTAAAAAAACATATTATTTAAGGCCATCAATACAAATATGTATATAGGGTAGCATGCATAAAAATTGTAATCGAAATACATTAATGTTTACATTTGATTTGAAAACAATAAGGCCTGAAAATATTTCCCTCTTTTTTTTTTTCTTGTATAAAGTAATTTTCGCTTTTGAAACACAAACATCCTATAAAATATTTCAACTTCTACATCCAACTGCACGTCATATTCCAATAATTATGGATTTGTTTACTTAATGCGAATGCCTGCTAAGTTGTGTGGGAAAAATTAAAATATTTAAAACTTTAATCCACTCACGTAAACTAAAATCTTAATCTTAAATTTAATTGGAGTCAGCAAAGCCATGCAGAAGAGGTGCCTAAAATCTCAGCACCCGCCATTCTAATCTTTTCCTTACCGACAGTGACTGAAAAATTACAATACAGGAAGCGGAAGCCTATTTGACTGCTGAACTATCCCCAGAAGTTAACAAAAAGAAAGCCTTTGAGTTTTAGATTGTAGCAAAATTATTATGAGAGTTCAGAAACTACAAGGAAAACGCTACGAAGCAGATAAAGGAATGGGCCTCACAGCGGTTTGAATTCGCCCGAATGCAGTCTTCACTCTTTCCTTAAGTCCTTCATTTTCACTCTCTACATCCCCACTTTGTTTGTCAAGCTGTGCCACATTCCCATCAACACTTATCACCAGCTTTCCGTTCTCTCCAAGCTTCACATCTCCAAAAAGTGAAACCAGAAGTGCATGTATAACCTTATCTGCTTTCTTCCTATTCTCTTCCTCAGACTTTAAGGCCTCTTCTTCGGCTATTACCCTGGGGATCTCCCGACTGATGTTCAAAACCAGAGCCACAATTGAGTCTGATACCATATCACCTATAGGGTCAGCAGTCCAATGAAGCGAAAGATGTCTGTCAGAGTCTTGTTTCAGTGTCACTCGCTTGTGCACTTGCAATGTTGGAACCCCAGACTCTTCATCTGTCCCAGATTCCACACTTTCATACATCTGCTCAAGCCTGTGCTTTACCACACCAAAAGCACCAGAGAATGGAATGGTGATCCTCTGAATAATATTTGCTGTCGATAGCTGTGAGAATACATGTAGATCCTCAGGTGCCATAATTTGATAAGTGAATCCCTTCTTTACTAGTATGCCACTAACAGTTTCACCAATCTCTGGGGTCTTCTCAGCCAGTCTCCCAATGGTTTTTGCCATTTTTTCTGAGTTGAAATTCATGTCAACAGACTGGCAATTCTTTGGGGTATAGACCTTGGTGTTGCTATCAGCAAACTCTGAAATAAGCTTCTGTCTGAGCCTACCCATCTCATTAGCTTCTCCATGCACAAGGATTATGTTGGGAGGCATGAGTTCCTTCAAGAATGTACTTGTCTGAGCATAATCAGCATGGGCAGAGAATGAAATATAATGAACCTGCATGTTGAATGGAGCAGTCAGCCCATTCATGAGTGTAACCTCCTTTGGCTCATTAATGATGGTCTTAGCCAGCGTCCCTTCAACAACATATCCAGGTAAAATACAAGCATTTTTCTTATCCGAGCACCACATGTCAAACAGCTGCCTTGACAAACCACTCTGCAGTCCACCAGGACTTGCCATGACCACTGATGGTCCTACATCAGTAAAATCCTCAATGCTATTTAAAGGAGATATGTGCTTGAATTTGAATGGGTTTGAAGTTGCAAACTGGTTGCGGATCCTTTCATTCATAGAAAGGATATATGTCTGATAAACAGCCATACACTTCTTAGCTAGGGGAGATGCGTAATATATGGGAATGTTGTGGAGCTCAGGATGGTTTGACCAGTACTCATCAAGGATCAAGAGAAGTTCTTGGGCACGGCCAAGGGCAAATGCTGGGATTAGAGCACGACCACCCTGAGTAATGGTTGTGTGGATAACTTCAGTGAAACGCTTCTCTCTAATGTGTCGAGGTTGATGGAGCTGAACACCATAAGTGGATTCAATTATGCATATGTCAGGTGAGAACTGTGGCATCTCAGCAGCACGAAGATGCCGATCTTCCTCACGTGAATAATCTCCAGTATAGAGGACCCGAACACCAGCAATGTCAACCATGAACATAGCAGCGCCAAGGACATGGCCTGCAGTATAACACCAAAACTTAATGCCATTCACCTCCACTGTTTGATGGAAGTCAATAACCTGCAAATTAATAGAAAAAATAATCTACTGTAGGGGCTGTTAACTGAAAAAAATAAAAAAAGGCCATATGGGAAAAGTTCACAGATCACAACCACATCCATTAGAAATGAAGCATCCACTAATAAACAAGATAGATCATTTTCTTAACATTACACATGGATTACTTTGACAAATGATGTAGGTTTGAGTGGGTCTAAGAAAACTGAGGTGCAGTCCATTGGTGGAGTCACAGTAATCAAATTTGTTATTGCTCATTTATGGTCTCATTCAAGGAGCAATGAATAATCTACTGTAACCCAAAGGACAATGCATTCTGAGCCAAATCCTTTTAAGATCTAGGGAAAACTTATATTCAAACAGTTTCATTGACAGTATACTGCTTAATCAGAGAGAATGAACAACCAGAGATTGTTCTCAGAACAAGCTTTACTGTATGATTTGAAATAAGGAAACTTTTTAACACAAAATAAAAGTGCTAAAAATAACACCACTAAGAATTAAGGGGAAAAAAATCAGGTTGTTGACAGGTGGAATTGAGAAAGCAACCTGTTAAAGGTACCAAGTTGCCGCATCTTAAAAGGGAAACCCAAATCAGGCGGAAAAGGCTTTCATAATAAAACACTAAATTGGAAGTGCAATGGATACTCTGTGTGTGTGTGTGTGCGCGCATGTGTAAGGAGGGTCCCAGTTGGCTAAATAGAAATTTTGTTACAGAATAAATGTATAGAATATTGTTTCACATCAGAAGGTGAAGAACACACCCTGCTGATGCCATACACACAACAAAGCTGCATTCACTGATCTCTATATTTCATGAAATTTCAGTTTTTCACTGTCTTCTTTGTCCATTTCTTGTCTCCTTTTCCATTTCCATACATATTCATTTATTCATTCTTTTGTTAACAGAGTTTGAAACAGAACCTATCACTTAATCGAGTTTGAATTGATTTGGTATTGTCAATCACAACTAGAAATCCAAACATTACGCACAACTTCTCCTCCATTTATACCTATATCACTTGTCTCATAATTTTCCTTTTATGCACCTCCCTCCTGGGGCACTCTCTTCAAGAAACCAAAAAACAGAAAACCCCAAACGTTTGGTGTCACAAAGATAACTTACTCATCAATGTCAAGAACCTATCTTCACTAAGAGGACCCTAGCTCAAACCAGAATTGCAAAAAAATCCTAATTATTATCTTTTGCAGGGAAAATTTTAGTTTTTGCTGGTGTTTATCGAGACAAATACTCCTGTTGGGTACTTATGTTTTCACAAACAAGAATGTTGCCCAAAAAAAGTAACAGATAAGTTTGAGCTGAATTTCCAGAAGAACAAAATGTCGGAGAGGATGTGGGGGAAAAGGATGCAGAAATTAGAGAAAACAAACCTCAATTTTATCCATAGAACGATTGATATCTTGTTCATCAAACAACATATCTTCAACTGAAAACTTGCTCACTTTCACATAATCTGTCAAAAGCAATTTGTAGATAGCCTTTGTTGCATGAGTCATGAAAACTCTACCTCTGAACATTGTCTGATAAAGAGTTCAAATATTTCAGCTTGACTTTCAAAAAGCTCTATTGAAATAAGATTTGCAACAGGAGGAAAACAA
>JAHLGO010000436.1:3998882-4022888 GCA_020615895.1 Ceriops decandra
ATTTTGTGGAGGACCGTAATTTTGCTGTGAAGGGAAATTTTGTGGAGGACCGTAATTTTGCTGTGGCTGGAGATTTTGTGGAGGGCCGTAATTTTGCTGTGAAGGGAAATTTTGTGGAGGACCGTAATTTTGTTGTGAAGGGTAATTCTGGGAAGGACCATAATTTTGCTGTGGCGGGAGATTTTGTGGAGGGCCATAATTCCTATTAGCTCCTTGTGAAAACCCTTGTTGGTCATATTGAGGACTTCCTTGTCGATTTGGCATTGGAAATCCTTGCCGCTCATATCTTTGTTGGTCAAAATTCCTATTCCGGTCACGGGATCTTCCTCCTCCCCTTTGATATTGAATTGGGGGTGGTCTTGGTGTGATAACTCCATTTTCATACTTGTCTCCTGGTCGTACAGAGAAGTAGATTGAAATAAAATTCAATTATTTATTATTTCCTAAATTCAGACCCGGACTAATCATAGGTACCAAGACACTTAATGAAAAAACAGCCAAATTTTTCTTATGAGCAGTAAGAAAATAGATCTCATGGAGTAAACACAAAAATAAAATATAAAAAATAAATCCTATAAGGAGATTTCACCTCCGTACTCCTTGTTTGCAGGATCAATGTAGGAATCTGGTAATACAAAAACAACGCCAGGAACATCTGTTTAAGGCATAGGTGAAAAAGTCAGCATTCTGAGCACAGCAAAACATAAATAACGCATGCACATGCAAAAATGTGATAAGCTAAAAACACAAACCAAAAATTATGGCTGTTTCCACCAAATGCTATTTAGGTCAAAAAAAATAATAAAAAATACCAGAGCTGTTATCCTTTAGACATGTTCAGAAATGGAAAACACTAACCTTTAAACTTCTCTGATGCCTCCTCTGTCATTATAGCCTGAAATCCTTGATAAGTTGTTGTGCTACAAGCATATATTTTCTTTTTTGCCTCTTCAATACTGGAACCACAGGATATAATACGAAGCCAAACATGGTCAATCATCAAGGCCCAAACGTAAAAGCTACTTGAGACAACAACTAACGAAAGCTTTTGACAAAATAAAATTACTGTATTTCCTATCAGCGGTCTTTACACCCCGAAACGTGCCAATTTCTAGTTAAAGAAATAATAGTTGTCTCTAACTTATCTCATAATATAGCTACAGATTTCCACTACAATTGTGCATTTTACAAATGGAACCTGAATGGAAGTACTGCATGAAGGAAAGTCCTAGATCAGTACTCAACCAATTCAACTAAATTGCTTAATTCCAACATATATATTCAAATTTAACACCCGGTTTGGTTTTACATACGAGATATTGAGTCCCTGAGCGCAGATCCGCTCATAAGTGCCAACCATCTCTTCGGGAGTGGGTTTGGGGTCCTTGGGAAAATCGACGGTGATGAGCCAATGATTGAAATCGCACCCCTCGAACAGCACCGTGTCCTCCGTTATTTCGTCTCCTTCTTTATACAGCTTGTACTGTTTTCCCGGTGAGAGCGACGGTCGAGAAGGCATAAACCATCGCGATTGAAGGAAAGGGAAAAGTGGTGCGGCTGGTGATCGGAATGACTGATCCGACAGAGACATTGATGCTGTGGCAGATACCATGTGAGAGGGAAGAGAGCGGTGAACGGTGGGAACGGCAGAAAGCATTCGCCGAAGGCGGATAGCCCGAACAGCCATGGCCTTTGTGGTTTGGTAAGTAACTGGCTGGTTGCCAAGCAACAGGCCGGAAAGACGAAGGGGGTGCTTTTAGGGTTTTAGCGGTACTCCTCTCTATTCTATTCTATTCTATTTTATACTAGTCTAGTCTAGACCCTACAGCTCCTTTCCTCTCTCCACTTACACTTGCGTAAAGAATCCGAAAGTTGAGAGTATACGGTGTTAATTTCTTAGGAATTTAAAAGGCTTTTCGTCATGCCTTCGGATCTCGCGGCCCAAGATCCTAAGTCCACACAGCACGTGACGGTGTCAAAAAAAAAAAAAAAAAAATCTGTACCAGATGGCCTCAGCTACTGAGGTGCTGAAAGACAGTAATTTAAATTTGATCAAATTAAAAGTTGGAGTTCCAAGTTGCAAAATATGAAAATATGAGCAACTAATATTTAAAATAAAGGAAAAACTTATTTACAAACATTTTGATGCAAGTAATTTTATTTAGGGCTAGAGTAGAAGTATTTACTGAGTACAATGGGTCCAGAACTGTTTTTAGATTGCGAAATGCCATGTCAGTTGGCATTGTTTGGTGGCAATTAATGGTTAATGCGGGTCGGTCCATCAACCGAGACAAAATTTCTTTTCTTTTTAATTTTTATATAAAAACAGTTATCACAGCTTCTTTTGCCTCCTCCAAGCAGCTGCAAATCTAGAACTCGAGCTCGCTGCTCTCTCTCTCTCTCTCTCTCTCACACACACACACACACCGTGCATTTCAGGCTATAGACAGCTACTCAGAGCTGGAATAAAAGGGAGAAATCCAAGGCCCACAGAAACTTGGATAGATAGAGACCCGATTGACCTCATCTGGACCCCTCAGATCCGATTGAACCCCCTCTTCCGGCGATCGACGCCATGCCTTCCTCCACCTTCCCGTCTTTCTCTCTCTTCGCTTGCGTTATAGTTCTCCTCTCTGCTGCTGCGCTCGCCTCCGAGTCGGATCACAGGGTAATTGATGCTTGACTTATCCTATTAAGTCGTCACTCGTTAGATCCCGCTGTTTGTTTGTTTGCTTTTTTTATTTTTTCCTTTCCTTCAATTTTAGTCGCGCTGTTTGACTCGGATCTACGAGTTACATGCTAAGTGAACTGAAGGGTGTCTCCATTTCATTGTTGAGCAATTAGGCATTTTATAAGACACTCCATTATTTCTTCATCGTGTAATGTCTAGGGAATTAGCGATTAGGGCTTAGATCTCTGGTATATATGTTTTTTTGCGTTTGCTTATGCTAATAACAAAAAGATTGTTTTTTTTTCACGAATTCAGGTTTTTTTATTTTTTGGACAATCTGCCTTTCCTCCTAGTGGTGAAAGAACTATCTTTACAAGAGAGCACGGTGTAGTTTTATGTCCTTTCCCTTTTGTGTTCCGTTGCTAGTTGGATCTGATTATGAACTGTTCTAAGTTGATGCAAGTATCTATTTTTCGGCATTTGTTGGACATTTTCCATTGGGAAACAATCTTGTTAACATGGGCAGGTTAAGTAGCAAAGTTTAGCATCCAAAAAACTTCTTGGACTTCTTTTTGTTGTTCTTCTATTTTATGAGCTCATAACTGCATCTTGCTTCTATGTGTTGCATGATTTCTTCTTTAGTTATTGTCAAGAGGGCGTATGGTGTATTAGTTGACCATGTTGTCATCAAGATTTAACCTGTCCCTTGAACATCTCAAAAATGTGGATGTTACTATATGCTTCTCTCCATTTTTAATGTTCTAAGTAATGGTCTGTTCAGACAGTTGAAAGTTGCATGTGCATTGTCCTGGTATGATGAGATACTGGTTGCTCATCAGTGGATATTTTTCTTACACCCAAGCAATAGGTTAACCATTTACATTTGTACCAAACAATGGATCCGAGTTTGTGGCAATGCTTTGACTCAAAATCTTGTCTACAGCCTAGCCAAAAGGTAGCTTACCCATTGTTGAAATGTGACTGAGGATCATGATACTGGTGAATGTGATACTGCGAATTCTTGTGTTGTCAATGGTTGTTTGCACGAGAGAACCTTGTAACTAAGCATATTTGAAAAAGATTTTAAGTCCTATGGATTATTTATGTTTTGCTAACTAGTTCATGATCGTGCCAAAGAACTATGCAATGTAAAGTGAATCATGTTAGAAAGAAGTGGGACTGGTTGTAGTTTGTAGGCTATGAGAAGAACTGTTCTTCCTGTTGTATGATTGGACCACACGTGATATTCCCTGTTTTAGTAAGGTTAAAGAGATTATGGTTTTATGTGAATCTGTATTATTTTTCACTTCTGCCAATCTTTTATGTGAAATTAAATGTGTCCCTTGCACATGGTAGCATCTGCGTCTGATGTATTATATCTTAAATGGAATGTATAATTTCTTGAATTTTTTACCAGTTGGAATTGTTCCAGATGCTTCTTTTAACACCTGTTTATTTTATTTTTTTTGTAAGGTGTTAATAGTTTGCTATGCTTCTCATAATTTTTTTTCCCCGTCCAATCTTGTTGCAGTATCAGCAAGGTGAAAAAGTTACCTTATGGGTGAATAAGGTTGGTCCTTACAATAATCCACAGGAAACATATAATTATTACAGCCTTCCATTTTGCCACCCTGATGGCAATCCTGCACACAAGTGGGGTGGTCTTGGTGAGGCCCTTGGTGGAAATGAGCTTATTGATAGCCAGATTGACATGAAATTCCAGAGTATGTAAAACTCTATTGTTGTATTTCTAACTTTTTTCATCATTAACAATTTATTGTTCTAGCCACTTGGTTCTATTTCCTTTTTATGGTTATCTTATGTTTAAGTGATTTTGCATTTAACAGAGGATATCAACAGAAGCATTATTTGTCAGCTTGATCTCAATGAAGGCAAGGTCAAACAATTGAAGGATGCAATTGAGAACAATTATTGGTTTGAATTCTTCATAGGTATGTCCTGTATTGTACTCATAATAAAATGTGGAGTTGAAATAAGTGACATGACATTGTGTAACTAGGTCTTGGACATACAAGCTTTAGTAATATGGCTTAATGTGCATGAAGCATCTTTTCAATAATGCATTGGTAAAACCAGCTTCTGCAGTGGAGGTCAATGCAGCCACCTCTACCATTGTCTGAGACTTGCAGACCAGTAATTGTGTTTGTGATGTTGACAATGAGGATGATGATGGTCCTCAAACTTTTATTGCACTAGAACTGCTCAATTTGACTACAAATTACTTTAAAAAGTTCCTTTGGTATCTGGCTCTCACACTTCTATATATTGAAGTCATATCATCACTTCCTCAAAATGGCTTAGACTTCATAGTTATTCTTCACATGATACTAAAAGTATGAGTGCATGTTGGAACCTATCGCATGCTTAGTTGTGGGAGTGTCAATTTCAGTACATGATCTTATTCTGTACATGTTAAGAGTATATAGTCTATTTTCTGGTGAAGCACTTACACTTTGCTCCTTTGGCCTCCTATTTCATGCTTCATCATTTGTGTTCTGGTGGCAAGTTCAGATGACCTGCCGCTATGGAGTATGTATTTTCCAAACTCTTCATTTGATTTCTGTTCACTTCTTGCACAGATGCATGCATGCATATGTGCATGTGTTAGGCATATGTTGTTAAACATGTATCCTTTATTATTTCAGGTTTTGTTGGTGACCTGCATCCCGATAAGAACAGCGATAGTGGCAAGCTTGTGCTCTACACACACAAGAATATAACTGTTAGATATAACAAGGATCAGGTTTGTGGTTCCTCTGCACCCATTTGACTTCAGTTATTGGTATGGGCATCCATTATTTATCATGGAACTTCTGTTCTTCCAGATTATTCATGTCAATCTTAGTCAAGAGAGCCCAAAACCCTTAGAAGCTGGAAGAGCACTGGACATGACATATTCTGTGAAGTGGACTCCCACTAACATCACTTTTGCACGCCGCTTTGATGTCTATTTGGACTACCCTTTTTTTGAGCACCAGGTAAAATGTAATGATGATATATTTTCTAAAATAACTCTCAAGCAATGTCATTTCTGTGTCTTGATTTGCAGTTGCCTCACATATTTTGTTTATAAGATTTCCTTGTTGGATGTAATTTTCTTTTATTCCCCTCTTGACTTTCACTTGTTTAGCTGTTAACCATCTTGAAACATGCAGATCCATTGGTTTTCAATTTTCAATTCATTCATGATGGTCATCTTTCTTACTGGTTTGGTGTCAATGATATTGATGCGGACTCTTAGAAATGACTATGCCAAATATGCACGGGAGGATGATGATCTAGACTCTCTGGTGAGGCCTTTCTGGACTTTCATAGACATTGCATTGTTGAGGTTTATTCTGATATCTGCTTGAGGATTCTTTGATTGTTTTTCAAATAGTGACTTCTATTATATTCTCATTGCCAGAATTTTCTTTTTTTTTTTAAAAAAGGAAAGAAAGTGGTATTTTGATTATTCCAGATTTTATTGTTGTGAATGTTTGGTTTTTGTTTTGCTTTTTTCCATTTTTTAATCTCAGGAAAGAGATGTCAGCGAAGAGTCTGGTTGGAAACTTGTCCACGGGGATGTGTTCCGGCCACCTCGCCATTTGGCCCTCATGTCAGCTGTTGTTGGGACAGGTGCTCAGCTGGCACTGCTTGTGCTTCTTGTCATCTTATTGGCAATTGTCGGAACATTATATGTGGGGTATGTTTAAATATAACTTGGGCACATGAATCCTCCCCTCCCCCAATTTTCTAATTTAATCATGGGTGGTTTGTTGGTTAATTGGAGTTGAGCCTTATATGAGGCCTTATTTCTACTTTTTGTACTTATATTTTTGAATGTGGTTGATGGCTACTAGTGGTGGTCTTTCTTTTTGATTTTTGATTGTTCTTGCTACTTTTGTGCCCCAGGAGAGGAGCGATTGTGACAACTTTTATAGTATGTTACGCTCTCACATCATTTGTTTCTGGTTATGTTAGTGGAGGGATGTACTCCCGCAAGGGGGGTATGTATATTCTTCATTAGTTGGCTGATTTACTGATATTTTGCATAGTTATCACTTATTTGCATTTCATTTTTGTTGCCAGGTAAAAATTGGATAAAGTCAATGATCCTTACAGCTTCTCTGTTTCCATTTATGTGTTTTGGGATCGGGTTCATCTTGAATACAATTGCTATTTTTTATGGCTCACTGGCAGCTATTCCGTTTGGCACCATGCTGGTGGTTTTTGTAATTTGGGCCTTCATTTCTTTCCCTCTGGCACTTCTTGGTACAGTTATTGGAAGAAACTGGAGTGGTGCTCCCAACAATCCTTGTCGTGTGAAGACCATTCCTCGTCCAATTCCTGAGAAAAAATGGTACCTAACACCATCTGTAGTCTCCATGATGGGAGGACTTCTACCATTCGGCAGCATATTCATTGAGATGTATTTTGTCTTCACATCCTTCTGGAATTACAAGGTCAACTTTCAAGGGTTTTTTTTTTTTTTTTGCTTGCTTTTTTTGTTGTCCTTTTTATGTTCATGGAGCAACTGAAGGCATTGGGCAGTCTTGCAATGCAGATTGAGTCACTAATTCCTTTTTTGTTGGCCAAATTTTGGTGTATGATGTTATGCATATTCAAATGCTCAACACCTGCATCCAAAATAATAGATGATAGAAATTAAGTCATTGGTCCACTTTAGGTTAATTACGGAACCTTATATAAAAATATTATCGAAGATATAAAACTACTGAGGGATAGGGAATTTATTATCTGGTCAAGTTGTCCTCCCTCTGTGTAGGATTTTCTTTCAATATCATAAGGAACCAGAAGGTTTTAGATGGATTTTGAACTTGGTTGATTTTACTATGTGGGTTAACTTCTCCAACCTTATGTTAAAAAAAAAAAAACTATTTTCTGTTGTCTTTTTAAGACAAAGCCTTGTTGAGGAATGCACAAACCAACTGTAGTAGATATATTTTCTTAATAAGATTGCTAATAACTTAGTACTTGTAGTTTGGCTGGTGTCTAAATTGTTAATGGTGCCTTTGTACTGCAGCTGGGTAAATAGTGTTTGATTTATTGATTGACCTTGCTTCTTATGCCACCCAACAGGTCTACTATGTCTATGGCTTTATGCTGCTTGTCTTCCTGATTCTGATCATTGTGACTGTTTGTGTGACCATCGTGGGAACGTATTTCTTACTCAACGCTGAGAACTATCACTGGCAGTGGACATCATTTTTCTCAGCTGCCTCAACTGCTGTTTATGTTTACTTTTACTCAATATACTACTACTACATGAAGACTAAGATGACGGGCTTCTTCCAGACCAGCTTCTACTTTGGATACACTTTGATGTTTTGCCTTGGATTAGGAATTCTGTGTGGTGGGTTAAATTATTCTTTAGTCTGTCATATTGATGACCTTTTTTGCCTGCATTATACTGATGTTATTCTTGAATCTTTCACATTTTCCCCAGTAAATTTGATCTTGTATTTCATGGAAGGTAAATAATCTTGGGGATTTAGTTGAATGGTAATTTGGCCATTGGAATTTGCAAGAGAAAAATAAAGAATCTTTTATTTACTTTTTCTACCTTGGTGTGTAGTGTCAATAAACTTTAAGCTTAAATGCATTGTTAGTAGTTTGCCACTGCATGCTAGGTTCAGATACAGGGCTGCTTTTTGCATTTTGCAGACTGGATGCAAATTTGAGAGTGTTCTTTTGTATGTGCAGGAGCTGTAGGTTATCTAGGCTCTAACTCGTTTGTGAGGAGGATCTACAGGAACATCAAATGTGACTAGAACTGCAACATGGGGGCAAATCAGACTTGGTAGGGGCTTCTCTAAGCATTTTCTGATTGTTGGAAGATGAATTACGCATGAGAGGGAGCACATGGTTGTGCATGGGACGGCTGGGAATCACAGGGTTTGAGGATTGGAGTTGTAGTCCGTTTCTCTGGAGCAGGGCAAGCCCGGAGATTTTTTCGGATGTGAAGCCATAAATTAGAAATCAGAGATTGTTTTTGTAATCTGTGAAGCTTAGCAAATATGTCAGATGTGTTTTGTTTTACCTTTGTTTTGTTTTTGGAAATAGGTGCTCCATTCAAAGAATTAATGCTGCCTCGCCCCCTGAATTCATTTTGCCATTTGCAGGTCTTGTGGAGACAAAAACTTATTATGGGGTGGGGGATGGGGGGTGGTGGCGTAGGCTTCGCGGAAATTAAATTTTGTTCACAAGAATTATGTTCCACTGTAAGTTGATTCTCGCTGCTTGCGCTACCGGTTCTTGGCGGGCTTGGCCAATATTAATTGGTGGCTGCGTTATTGATTCCCTTCCCAAAAGTGATGCTCAGGAAATACTAACCGCTCTTTCCTATCCCCGAAGCCCGCCCCGGACCTCAACGGCCCCGTCCTCCAACAATCTAGAATTTCTAGGTGAATACGCGATGCGCTCGTTTGGTCGGGTGAGATGCGAAAACGCTACTTGCTAGTCATGACAGCAGATTGAGGTGCTTGTGGGCACAAAAAGGCAGTGATATCTGGGTGGGAGAGCTAATGGATTGCAATGAGGATGATGAAAACCCCTCCAGGTCCCCACCAAAAAGCAGCCTCGTTGGGCATCTGCACGGCATATGCAACGCTCGGTATCTCAAATCACCAAATCACCTTCTGTGTGTTGGGCTTGAGCGCAGGCTTTGGAATGCCAGCTGGACGCCTCACCCTTTTGAAATAGTTACTAGGGTCAGCACTTGCTGGGCAATCCATTCCTGTATGAAATGCTCGTAACGTTTCACTTGTGCCACACGTCCCTCGGGCTTGGTCACCGAATCCTGTCTTCTCGTAGACACAGCCGAGTGCTTCATGCCGTTCTTGAAAAACGTCTACTATGCCCATTAATATTAGAAGAAGCCGATGACTTGGTCTCAAAATTAATTTGTTTGTTTGATTTTTAATTCATCCACTAGTTATGCTTAAACAAACACATTAACAACACTCTAATATTTTTTTTATCATCAAAAGCTAAATAACAAACAAGTGTGATTTATGATATTTGAGCAATAATTTATGCACCTTTTCTATTGTAAATTAGTATATTTTCAACTATTCATTTTTTCAGTTATTGTAAATTCAATATCATGTTTCTTAGATTTGATAAATTAGGTCTGTTATAGCCATTGAACTAGTTATTATACAACTATTAGTCTAATTGTTATGTATCCATTATTAATTGTTAGGAATCACAATAGCATTACTCATTTATTATTATTGAAATTTATATTTGATATTATTTTATTTCATAAGTTAGTAAGTTATAACTAATATATATTAATTGGTTCTTTTTATGCTTGAAAAATAGTAAATACTATTTATAATAATCTATAATCTATTGTTGAGTTAATTAAAAAAAATTGAGTAGTTTTCATTAGTTTGCTATTTGAAGTGCATATTAATGAAAAAATTTGTCATATCATAAGAAGATAATTGTTATAACTTATGCCATTAGGAAAATATAATTGTAGGAGTAAAAATTATCTTTAAAAATAGTATTTAGCACGCTTTATGATATTTTTTTGTTAATTTATTTTTGTTGCAACATTATGTCATTTTATTATTTAATTTTTCAAAAATCTTAAAGATAGTTTCTTATTTTTGTCATATAAATATTTAAAAATTTTACAATTACTAATTAAATCTTTTAACTTGCACACAATTTTATAAAAATGAAGTGACTATATATCTCCTGTATTTATTTTGCATTGCAGTATTTAAGTTATACAATTGCAATAAGTGAACCATGGTGATATTGTTCGTAGTAATGATTTTTAGGTTGGAAATTTCAAGCTAAAGTTAATAAGTAGATTTAATTTATTTCGTTTATATTTTACTTTGTTTAGAATATATTAATAAAAATGATTATTATACAAATATATAAAAGATATATAAGTGTAAGGTGTTTAAGTTAGAATTATTAATCGTTTGTTGCATTTTTTAGTCAAAGGCCACTAGGCATGACTTAAGCTACATATTTTTCTAACTTTATCTCTACCTATTCTATCATTATGTAATATTTGTAAACAAGGCAGACACTATGTCTTCCATAGAGTCCAGCATGAGTTTTCATGAGTTCACTTAAAGAGAAGGACTCAATGAGGATTTGTTTGAGATTTTAATTTTATGAGGATATTCTTCAACTACTACTTATATAAATAAGCTCCAAGTTTGATTGTGATTAAGTTTTACAAATATTAATTGTCATATTATCATGCTAATTTTATAGTATGCAGGAATAGAAAATTAATGTAACAGAAGAAAAATGAAAAGAAAAATGTTTTGAATTTACAAAATGCAAAAAAAAGAAGAAAATATTTTAGATCTATGAGGTGCAATTGTGAGAACTAGATGATATTTGTAATATAACAAATTAAGGCTACCGATTGGGGTATATTAGTCTACTTTTGTGGAGCATTGATTTGGATCATAAGTTTCATTGTTACATCCCATTATAATATTTTATAGTGAATAATCCATTATATTGAAAAAGTATAACAATGTTATTAATTTTTTTTATTTAGACAAGACATGTTTATCCTTAAAAATAGTATATTAACTTGAAAATATATTAGACAAATAATTATTACTCAATTTACTATAAAATTTAATTTTATAGTTATATATATGATAAGTGTAGAGATAAATTGACTAAATAAAATTTCATGAATATTTCATTATAAATGATACTAATATTATAAATACTGATGTATTTTGATAGCTAAGTTTCCATTACTTATATTAAGAGCAAATCATATAATAAAAAAATAGATATATTTACCGAACTTATAAGTTGATAAACATAAATTATTAAGTGATAAATTGATCACTTGATTTTATATTGTCAAAAATGAATTAAGATAATATTTTTAAGTCACTGAGTAAAAAAATTAATGTAAATTGTATTGATAAAAATAAGAATAATACCTATAAAGTATGATTAAGAGTGATGAAAAGCTAATGTATACGATATAAGATCCCTTAAAGTAGATTCATATAAGTAATAATAAGTTACTAATTAACCTTGTGTGTACTATTAATTATAAACTCTTCTTATAGTGTATATAATGTAAAAAATTCCAATATTTGAAATTAAGTTGTAGATTTAATGAATTCTTTAACTCTTATAGGTAGTGTTACTACAATGTACACTTAATATATTCAATTATATAAGAGTGAATGAAGTGGACTCACTCTTATAAAATCTTACATAAAATATTTAAAGTTCTTATAAAAATAAACCAAACATGCATATGACTTAATAATGCTTAACTACATTAAATAATATGATCTTAGAAAATATAACATAAAGACAAGTTCATTAATATTTGTAAAAAAATTATGGTTCATAAAAATTTTTATTGTACATACTTCTAAGGATTAAAATTTATACATTTTAATCTTTGATTTATAACTTAAAGACACTAAAAATGATATATTATATTTTTATTGATTAATCCAATAAAATTAATTTTTTAATATTGGGATATTGTTATAAATTAGTATATTTTCAAAATTAATGATAATGTCAACTAGTTGTTTTATGACCATTAAATTAAATTAGTTGTCTTGTTTTATGTTTATGGAACTAGCTTTTATTATTAGATTAACTATTATGTATTTATTATTAACTATTATAGATTAGAATAATACTAGATATTTATTATTATTGAAATTTATATTTGATATTATTTTACTTTATAAGTTATTAAGTTATAATTAATATAAATTAATCTTTCTTTCATATTGTTGGAAGATAGTAAATACTACTTACAAACAAATGTTTAATTTACTACTGATTTAATCAAGATATTGAGTTATTTTTGTTATTTAATTATTTTTATAATATTATATTATATTATTAATTATTTTTTCTGATATTTTCAACTTCAAAAATTTTTTTTTTTTTTTTTTTTTTGACACAAATAGGTTAATCTTATGTAATTGTAGAGTGCAGGCAAGTTACGAAGACTATTGAGAATAGTGTTTTTACATTTGAAATTTATTTAATTGTACTTAATTAATTCAATGGAAGCATATAAAAATTATATATTCATAAATGTACAAATTAAAATATACTAAAAGCCATAGGCCCCCCCGTGCGGTACTAATAAAAACACGTATTACGGGGTAAACAAAATGGTTTGTAAACGCGTCTGTGGCCGTCCATGGAGATGTACGGATAGATCTGGAAAATCCAACGGTTGTGCGTGCGTGCGTGCGTTTCCATGGCAGACAACTTCGCATCAAATCGAAAGCATGATGTACTAAAACCCTGCAAACCTCCAGCCTCTGGCTCGCTGTCTGTCTGCGTCGCAAACGGCGAACCCCTGCGTCCCTCCCTCTCTCTTTTCCTTTCTTCATCGTAACTCTGCGAATTTTGCAACGAAAATTTATTGGGAAAAGAAACAAGGAAAGATAATGGCGAGGCAAAGAAAACAAAAGGTGGTGTTGCCGCCGGCACTGCCGCCGGAGATGTCAGAGGACGAAATTGAGCTCTCGGACGAGGACTTGCAGTTCGTTCGAGAGAATCGAGATTATGCTGGCTTCGTTTCTTGCCTAGACACCCATTCTATCACCAAGTGTTAACTCTCTCTCTCTCTCCCGGTTATTCTCATATGTGAGGCATTGATTTTGGCGGAAGCTTTAATTGTAATTTTCTGTTTAGGCATGTTTCTCGCGTGGCTGGTCTGAAGGAAGATGCTCTGGAGGCTTCGTATGAGAAGCGCCTCGGGAAGAAGTCACGTCAGAATGAAAGAGAAGGAGAAGAAGAAAATGAGCAGCTTCAAGTTGATCCTGTCGACGCTCTTCCCGTTAAGACTTTGGATGGCCGCCTCTTCTATCGCACGTGTAAATCTCATCTCATCTCTCTCTCTCTCTCTCTCTCTCTCTCTCTCGTTTTTGCAGGTCTTTTTTTTTTTCCTGAAAGAACAAGAGATTCTGAGATTGATTGCCGGGCTATTACTGGTTTGTTTGCTTGATAAGGCAGTGACAGAATCCGAAAACCGTAAAGATGAAGATGCAACTGGTGACGATGAGAAGGATTCTGGTGCTGATAAAAGTATAGTGAGGCTGACAAAAGCAGAGAAGAGGGCTAAGTTGAAACGGAGTAAGAAAGAGGCAAAGAAGCTGAAAGAGTCGGGTGGAACGGATGAAGTGGAAAAAACCCCTCGAGCAGCTGTGCTGGTACTATGTCATTTTTAGATTTCTTACTTGAGAAGTCGGAACGTATGCTTCTGTCGTCGTCTGGCCAGATATATGGTTACTTCATCTTATGCAAAGATGCTACTCTAATCCATGTGCATATTTTTGACATGCTTCTAGGAGGATTGTTTTTCCATTGCAGTTCAAAGCTGTTACTTTGTTTATTTCTACCCAGTAACATAAAATTATATGATTCGTTGACAATTAGCTGTTCTGCTTCTGCTATATGCAACTAATGCTTTCAAACAGTTTATTTTGGTCTGTAAATTATATCATAGTTGAATTATTGCTTTGATGTCATAAGTGATATCTAGTATGCTCTTAAAATACTAAAAGTTCCAATGGTTATTATTGGTAGTCTGTTAAACATTGGAGCCTGAAATGTTCATCATATACATAGAAATGCTCCAATTAAGAGGGGGTCTAAATCTAAGCTTACGGTGAGAGGAGAGGGAGAGGCTACCTAAGCTAACTTAGGAATCTTTGGCTAGACATGATCTAGAACAATTGTTCCTTACATCAAACCCAATTCATAATACAACTAGACATGACTACTGTTTCAGTTTGAATTGGAACTGGAGCCGAGCCATTTTTGGTTCAAATTGGAACCATGGGGTGGAGTGGTCTGGTATAGGTTTGTCCTATAGGAATCATGAGCTGTTAGTTTAACTGGTAGTTCCTTTAAAAAATAAAATAATAAATAAATGTTTAATCAACAGTCAAGATTATCTTCAATATAACAATTTACATTAATTTTGTTTGTTAAAAATTTAAGGTATTTCAAATTTTTAGAAATTAAGTGACCAAACTGGACCAAATAAACTCAAACTGGATGGTTTTGAATTAGACTGAACTGGAACCAAACAAAAAACTAAAATTGAACCAGAATGGGTGGTTTGAACCAAACAGCCAACTTGCAGTTTGGTTAAGATTCCACTTGATATTGGAATTGGAACTGGTGGTTTATAACTGAAACCAAAATCAAACTGAACTGAACCAAACCAAACTGGGGTGATGCCTAAATACAACATAATGGTGAGAAAAGATTCTTTAATCAAAACCAGGTAAATTTGGGATAAAGGCTTTGTTGTTGTTAAACATTTGAACTATCATGATACTAACTATTAAATTTTGTGGCCTTATTTCATTTTTGACAGATCCCAGATTCTATGATACTTGAACTTTCTGCATCTCCTAATATTGTATTCTTTGAATAGGCTGAGGTGAAAGAAGAATTGTCAGTGGAGGAGGCATTTGAAAGTAAGAAGCATAAACTTGCAGAGCTGGGAATGTCATTGCTGGAAGATCCAGAGTCCAACATAAAGTTACTCAAAGTGATGTTACAATCTTGTAATGATGGGGATCCCACTATTATCAAACTTGGACTTTTATCCTTGTTGGCTGTTTTCAAGGACATTATCCCAGGGTTGGAAATTATGCATTTCCTGTTGTGTTCTTTAGTTTAATTTCGATCAATATTTTTTGGTAGTCTGTTTGCATGTTAAATGTAATTTCTTACTGATGATTTTAATGCGTATAACAGCTACCGGATTAGGCTTCCAACAGAAAAGGAGCTGGAAATGAAAGTTTCTAACGAAGTTAAAAAGATACGGTACTATGAATCAACCCTGCTATCAGTATACAAGGTCGGACTTAGCACTTATTACTGTTATTTTGAAAGTTGAATGCATTGAAATCTCTAAATGTTATCTAATTTCACTTTACCTTTTGAATCCTAGAACTGAAGTGTTAAAAGGGAAACTTTTCAATAGTTCTTGGTGTAAAATGTGTGAAATTGTATCCTGTTTCCTCTTCATCTTCAAGATCAATCATTAAATATGGAATTGGTCTCTCTGCTCTGTGCCTTTCATTTTTTTTTTTTTTTGGCATAAGGTTTAGTACCTTTGGGTATTCTTTTCACTTTATATTGTGAAATACATGATTGTGGCAGCTCGTAAATTTTTGGATGACAGAGGTTTCATGTAAATATAATTTAGAAGATAAATGAAGTAATCATAAGTGAATGTTTCGTTGCAGAAGATTAGTGCAAGTTAAATTCACATCCTTTTTCATGAAGGATATTTGCTCACTCAATTTCTTAACTATCTGTTGTAATTCAATAAAGTTTGAAGAAGTTTTATAATGTTGATTGGGATAAATTCTGAACAACCATGATGAGAGGGGAAAGGCAGAAAAAACCTAAGTTATATAGGCTGAATTTTGTGCCAAAAAAAGGGTAAAGGAGAACACTATGAGTTGGAAACCTGAGTCATTTGGAAATAAAGTTGCAATAAACTCCAAATTACTGTTTAGATTGCACATGCAGTATTAATGATCTTTCTTTCTTTCTTTTTCTTATGTTCCTTCAAATTGGCCATTTTTTGTGGTAAATTTGTTTTGTTTACATATTACCAGGCATACTTGCAGAAGCTGATAACTTTAGAAAAACAGTCCAAGTTTCAACATGTGGCTGTTCGCTGCATTTGTACATTGCTTGAATCAGTTCCGCACTTCAACTTCCGTGAAAATTTGTTGGATGCTGTTGTGGCCAACATAGGCTCCCCCGATGATGTCATAAGGTTTTGCTATATTTTTGCCTTCCTTCCCATAGATCATGGGACTGAATCCATCAATTTAAAATCTGTCTTATTCTTGGAAATAATTGCATTTTGGAGCTTGTTTAGGAGTTATGTTGCTTCCAATGTTTTACTAAAGTGATTCCTTTGATATAATTTGAATTCTGTTATGCTTTTATTGTGGTCTTCTCTGTGCAGCATTTAGTATTCTGCCCCACTCTTTTGGTGCCCATGGTTTATTTACATTTAAAGAAAAGCTTGCTAGTGTACGCAACTGTTTGTAATAAGCAACATTAAATTTGCCACCCATCACACTTGTTTATTTTGATGAAATATGTGGTGTTTTATTCTTCAAAGAAAGAATATATATGGTGCTTTTCAGATAGACTTGGCAATAATTTCCCACCTTTTCTTGTCCATAGAATGGTGATTATTAATTATACTGCCTGTTTAATGTGAAAATCTCAGAGAAAATGTAATAAACTTGATGAAATGTTTGAAATGGTTATTATCTCACATGAGCTTCTCTTTATACTCAAGAAAATAAGGTATTATTCTTTCCTTTAAATTTTGTAATTTTCTGTGATCATCTAGTCTTCAACTACTCTAATTAAGATTGGATATCTGGAGCTGCTTCATGAAGGCAACATTCAGTTTTTAGCTGGCTTCTTTGGATGCTGTCAATTCAAACTATTGGATAATACTGCATGCTTCTTGCTTGACAGGAAACTTTGTTGTGCTGCTGTTAAGTCACTTTTTTCAAACGAGGCAAGGCATGGCAGTGAAGCTACTCTAGAGGTTGTTCGGCTAATAGCAGATAATGTTAAAGCCCATAATTGCCAATTACATCCTGACTCTGTTGAGGTTTGTGATCATTAATTTTCGTATACATGTTAATGTGATAAATGTCCTGTGTAACCTGGAATTTTGTACATCTGCATTAACTTGGACGAGTTTGTCCCGCCCTTGCACATTGCCCCTTCCTTTCTGCCTCCCTTTGGGTGATGAATTGAAATTATTGAAAGAGATTCTCTGGGATTTTTTCCTGTAAAGCAAAGCATTGATCCCTGGGCTGATCTTCATGATGGAAGAAAGGGCCATTGGGATTAAACTGTAGACTCATAGGGATAAAAAGAAAATACTTTGGAAAAGGATACAGTTTGGAAAAGGATATGGTGGTTTGTGATTAGTGCATTCTGAGTTAAAAATGAAGGTATATGGCATGATATACGTCTAATTTTTAGCTTTTGAAGTCAAAGCACATAATCTGTTCCTGGACACCAACTTGACAGTTCCTGTGTGCTCCATTTCTTGAGCTGTATTCTTTTCAGTAAAATTGTTGCTTTTGTTTGTGCATTGTGAGGCAAATACATATGCTTTTTGGGTTTTGTAGAACTTATGGTTTTCTGAGGCTTTGCGAAACACAAGCATTTTGTCTTTCATGTTGATTGATTGCAGCTTTTTTATATTCCCTGTTTGGAGACTAAATCCAATTAACTCAAGGATATTGCTTTGGAAAGCGCATTATTCTTGATTTCATTTCCTAATTTCTCTTTTGAACCTTTTCTTTAATTTCTATTATTTTCAACTGGAAGTCAACTTCTGTTTCACTAGATCATTGGATGTCGATGTGTACTTTCCTGAACATCTTTATCTATTTAGCTGTTGTTATTCTTCTGAGTCAAGTTGACTGTTTGTTTATGTGACATCTCATATTCCTTCTGAGCTAGAGAGCTTGGAATTGCTGTCTCTCTTCCTTCCCCCACCCTCTCTCTCTCTCTCTCTCTCTCTCTCTCTCTCCCCATCTGTCCTCCCTCTCCCGCTTCTGCAGGCATGCTTCCTTGCTACCTTGTTTGGCATAATTTTGAATGTGAAATGAGGCAGGATAAGGGAATATTTGACAAATCAGGTCCCCTAAATCCAGTTTTACATGTTATATGACGTTACTGCTTGTCTGAATGGCTTATGGGTGAACTTCCATGGTAGGCGACTTGTCCCAGCTATATGTCTGTCACAAGTTCATACATATAAACACTTGATGGATGTTGTTGGGCAGGTTCTAGGACTTTATTAATTGTTGATGCAGATTTGCTGCCATAAGATGCAGAAAAGGAAGTTATAGAGCTAGTTTTTTGTAAAGAAAAATCCTTTTAGCATCCATTTTCTTGTTATATCCTATGTATGCCTTATTAACCTCATTATTACTCCAATACTTCCTCAGGTTTTCATGTCATTGTCATTTGATGAAGATCTTGGGAAGTCTAAAGAAGGAGACAAGGACAATAAAGTCAAAAACAAGAACAACAAGAAGAGAAGGAAGGCCGAGAAGCAAAGTCGACTGAATGCAAATAACCAGAAAAATAGTAGACAAGAGTTGTTGACAAAGATGAGAGAGGAGGTGAGCTCTACTTGTGTTTAACTAGCGCCTTTCCTTTTCCTTTCATAGCATTCTTATTCATAGTGCTGCTAATCTCATATTTGTTTATCTGTGTTTTCTTCCTCATGGATTTTGTTAAATTAAGTGATTTTGGGTTGATATGATGTCTGGACTGAGGATGAACAAGGCTGCATGTACCAAGTGGAGGCATGAGTGAGTTGGTGTCCTTAAGCCTGAATTGCCAGTGGCAATGAGAACAAATTGAATGGCTGTAAAGTCAATTGGCCAGTGGTTCTGTCATATTTTCTCATTAATTTATCTGCTTACCAGGCTTTACACGTCTTCATTTGTCACACTTTTGATGTGTTGAATTATTTTCCCTCTATTTAATGAGAAAGAAGAGCAGAGGCAAATGTAGTAGTACTCACTTTTAAGCCTTCCCTTATTTTAACCTCATAATCCTATTGTTTCACCTTCCGGGAAAAATCTAAAGGATGACCCACCCTACTTTTTCTTTTTTCCCCCTCAAATTTCTTGATAAAACTTAGACATGGTAATTATTATATTGTAAGAACATTTAAATCTTAATAGTTGGTGTATTCCATTCATGAAGATCATGAAATGGACATTCTCAATGCTTTATACAGGTTGCTGCTGATTATAAAGCTGCTTCTTTTACCCTCGATGTCAAGGAGCAGAAAAGGATGCAGTCTGAGACACTCTCTGCTGTGTTTGAGACATATTTTCGCATCTTGAAGCATACCATGCAATCTATCATGACCAGGTTTGTTCTCACTACTCAATTTTGAACTGCTGCTGAGATTGAGTTTGGATACTGCCTAATATGACATGTAAAAGACTAATCTTCCACTCTCAGTTCATCCAGTGAATAGTCGTCATTCTCTATCCTATGGTCTTTTCAACACCTTAAATAACAAATGCATTTTATCTCTTTATATGGCTCCAAAGTTCTTTAGAGGTTAATTGGAATTTTATAGTGCCTATATTCATTTTCTTCAACTCCCAGTGATTAGTTTAAAAAGGAACTCTGTGCTGCATTCACCCTGGTAGGGCCCCAACTGGATGATCTTGCTGTATTTGGATGTTGTTAGCACTGTAAAACATTATATAAATCAAGTATAGAAGCCCTGGCCTAGTTTGTCATGTATACAGGTTTCCAGTCAACCCCCTGATAGCATAAGCTTTTCAGTTGGCTTGGATCTCTTGTAACATGTGTTAGCCTAGGTGCAAATTTAGTTATAAAATTCTAATCCGAATCTAGGCAAATGAGTTTCAGCTTACTAACCTGACCAGTGCCCATGGATACCACTGCAAATTAGTATCAGCCCCCACAAGCCAAACCTAGCTCTCTATGCACGTCTTCAAGCTCTAACTGACCTACAGAAGGTTCATGGCAATTGAAATTGTGTGTGATTGGACTGGGTTGGCCCCTAAAATAAAACCTCTTTGAAAATGATTATAAGCATTGATATACTACATCCATGACATTGCTGGAAAAGAAATCCAATTCTTTTTTATTTTTCGGTTCTTTATGTAGGGGTGAAGTTTCTGAACTCCTCATCTATTCATGGGAGAGATGTGGCTACCATTCAGTCGGCCTCTTCCACTCAAACTGGCAATAATTAATGTGCTGTTGTAATTGTGTCTCAAGATCACATGAAGGAAAAAGTAAAAATACTTTGGCCAAGTGGTTGAAAATTTTCTTGATGGCACAATGGTGTATTCCCTGGTTGATATTCAATCATGACAACTCAAAATGCTTCTGCTTTACTCATTTGTCTTCTGGCTTTCAATTTCTATCTTATTCTTTGAAGTTTATGGAAGATTGGAAATGGAATGTTTGAAGTATATAGTTACAAGATTGGAATTATTAAATTCTATCTTTCTGGAAATTTTTTTTTCATTGATCAATATTCTGCCAAACCAAACCTAGTGGCAACAAATTTTCAACTTTCACATGCTCTCTGTTTCTACTTATACTTAATGATTAATGTTAAAGTATTTTTTCCCTTCATGTTCTTTTGTTTTTATCATTCCCAGGTCTGATGCAGATGATAGTTTAGTTGGTAGTACATCTGGGGCATATCCATTGCTTGCTCCATGCCTTGATGGATTGGGAAGATTCTCTCATCTACTTGATTTGGATTACATTGGAGATCTTATGAACTATCTGAAAAAGCTTGCTGGTGGTGATGTTCAGTCTGATGGTTTGCCTGAGAAATGTTTTAGAACCCTGACTGTTTCTGAACGTCTTCAATGCTGCATTGTTGCCTTTAAAGTGATGAGAAGCAATCTTAATGCCCTGAACGTTGATTTACAGGATTTCTTTGTGCAGCTGTACAATATCATCCTCAAATACAGACCTGGAAGGTTTATGTTATATATGCTACATATAAAACTTATTCTGTGGTGAAACTATATTACTTAATGTGCTTTAAAGGTTTCATATTTTATCCCTTCCAGTCCCTGCTAGGAATGCTTGACTACCATACAGATGCTTATGAAGATGCATGCAGTTTATGAAACTCTAACTCAATGGGTCCTCATTTTTCCTTTTTTTAATCTAATTTGAGATCAAAACTAACTTTGACATTGCACCAAAGGCCCATCCATCTCTATCTGTCTCTTTCACACACACATCCACATATGTGTGGCATCCTTACACTCTTCTTAGAAGTTCTTGCTCAGACGGGTGCCCCAACTAGTTTTCCAAACATAGACATGAAGTTTATTGGTCTCTTCAGTCTTTAGTGCTGCAGCATGACTTGAACACTGGCCTTAATGTGCCTTTGTAGACTTCTATCTTGACTCCTAGTAGCATTACTTGTTCTTAATGTCCCTTGCAGATTTTATTTTTGTTTCCTCTCTGTCCTATGCTTTGTGACTCTTTGTAACTGGAGTGTAACTCTTTGTGGTGGTAGTTCACTTCCCATTTAGAACTTTCACCTTATTTTTTCATCTTTCACTCATAACACATATAATGCCCATCTGTGAAGCTGGTGCCTTAGACATTATTGCATCTGAAAATGTTTTCAGAGATAAGGGTGAGGTATTAACAGAAGCTTTGAGGATTATGCTGTGTGAAGATAGACAGCATGACATGCAAAAAGCTGCTGCATTTGTAAAACGTTTGGCGACATTTTCTTTATGCTTTGGATCAGCAGAATCCATGGCTGGTACAATTTTGACTATCATTTCCTGTGAATACGTGTTAAGAATACCTTCCTTTATATTTGTTTATGTTCATTTCTGCTTGTTCTTGGCACCTTTTCCAGCTCTAGTGACCTTGAAGCATCTTCTTCAGAAAAATGTGAAATGCCGCAACTTACTGGAAAATGATGCGGGAGGTGGCTCAGTTTCTGGTTCTATTGCAGTAAGCTTTCTCTTATATTCTCTATATTCCAGTTTTATGATGTATGATGCACTTTTTGACCTTGTCACCAACTCTATCTCCTGATTAAGAAACACTGCACAATGTTCTAATTTCACATTAATGACTATGAGAAATATGGGTGTAGGCTCATTAACTTAGCTTAAAAAAAATGTTCTTTTGTTAGTTTGGGAAAAGTCAAAATTCTTGCAAAATAACATTTTTCTTCCCCATGTATTGTTTCTCTCCACTTATTGGGATATCTACCTCCGCATATTATCTGATGATTTGTAGCTGCATTGATCTCCTATACTTCAAATGCTGATGTGCATTAAACATCTTAAGTTCTTATATCCTGTATTTATGCAAAATCCACGTGACTCTTTTTGGGCTTTTAAGTAATAACTGCTGTTTTAATGATTTATTTTGCCTATTTTACATACTAATCTCTTCTTTCTATCACATACACATACATGTGTAAAAATTTGCACACATGCATTTGATCTGTTTCTATTGTCTACTCAGCAGTGGACATGATGCTTCGATGTTTCTTTTCATGAGGTTCAGATTATAAATTGACCAGTCTTGTTTCGACAAGTTTCTGAAATTTTCATCCTTAATTCAATCCTTTTACCCTTTCCTTTTTCTGACGGGAATTTGATTGACGAAATGCATCATCCTTAAAGACTACTTGTCAATTATTTGGACTAAATGTAAATGTGTTGTGCAACTTTGAGACCGCAAGATACCATACAGTGGTTTGTGTTGGTGTTTTGATTCCCTGCAATGAAAATACATGGCTCCTCTACCGCTTTGTTGTTAACGATTGTAGATATTCCACTCATGGAAAAGAAAAGTAAACACCAACTTAACATCCTACTCTTTGATTTATGCGCAGAAATATCAGCCATATGCTTGCGATCCTAATCTAAGTGGTGCACTTGCTTCAGTCCTTTGGGAACTCAATCTTCTTAGCAAGCATTACCATCCAGCTGTTTCAGTAATGGCTTCAGGAATCTCAAGCATGGGTAGTGCTCAGAACCAAGTTATTCTACCCCTTCTATCTCCTCAACAGGCTTTTACGGATTTTGCACTTGATCGGGAGGAATTTAAACCAAGGGTGAATACCAAGAAAGAGAATAACAAGAGGAAAAGAGGAAGTGGATCTTCCAAATTAAGAATTATTGAGCATACAGTTGATGCAGCAACGTCGGCTGATGCAGATGAGTTGCAAAGGAAGCTTTCAGATCATTTTTTGCTACTTTCGGACATTAAGGAGAGCGGGAAATTGAGGGTTGAATTAGATCGGAAAACATTGGCACTGCAGCTTTATGAAGAATATAAGCAGCTTAAGAAAAGGAGGGGGATAGCGTAATGACAAGAAGAATGGGAATTTGCTTGGGTGGTCATTAGTCTTCTGTGCCTTTGGAGATTTTGGAAAACATAATGCATCCATGTTTCCTTGAATGAATTATAGATTGATCAACGTATCTGTTGGACATCATACTTGGGATGAATTTTGTTTTATATTATTTAGTTAAATGTTCTACCCTAGCTTCAAGTCTACCAGCTGAAGTGCCAAACTATACCCTGCAATTGAGATGCTATCACACCATTGTCAAATATTAATGGGTTGCTTATTACTCAGCAGCATGTATTGTATTAGCGTTTCTGCTATGCTGTGTTTTCATGCTACTTGCAGACCAGTGTAATGACAAACCCCACCAACCCCCCCCCCCCCCCCC
>JAHLGO010000436.1:4032822-4059283 GCA_020615895.1 Ceriops decandra
CCCCCACATTTAATTTATTTTGCTTAAGTAGGAATCCATCCCCAACGAATTCTCTACGTAGTTCGTATGCCCCCATCTGCATAACTGTCATTCCTAGAAAGCAGCATTTCAGAATAATTTAACTCAAAATTATACATACATACATACATACATAACATATATATATTTCATGCAATCTCATATAGTCGTCGTCCATCACTTTATTATTATTATTATAAATATTCATAATTTATGGAATATGAAGAAATGAACAGACTAGTATTTACTATATTTCATGCACTTTTTGGTTTATGACGTTGATACCCAAAAAAAACACAAATACATACATACATATATATATATATTCGCGAGGGAGAAAGCGACTTACAGTAACTCCAATTGAATGGTCAATGGCACATTATAATAATACTTAACTGAAACAATGGAAGATAAAGAGAAGAAAGTATCCATAATCATTAATTGTACTTCTTTTTTCACGAATGATTACTTAAGAAAAGTAAAAAAAAAAAAAAGACATTATGATAATAAATGAATAATTAATACAGTCGTAATTGCATTATAAATTTATAACACCACATGTGGGATCTTGTTAAAAGAAATTCACAATTTCTGACGTGACACATTTGCTCTAAAAAGCCGGGCTTCTCGCGAAAAAGGTCGTTCCCATTATCGACTTCTCAAGCATTACCCAAAATATGCTATAATTAATTAATTAATTAATTATGGACTCTAGTAATTATGATCATAATTATAAATGTAAAAAAGAAAAAAATGGGGGGGGGGGGGGGACCAAACCGTTCGTCACTCTCTCTTGTCCCCGTGTAATAAAAATCTTTGGCCCCATTAGATCGCGAGTGTACAAGTGAAGGTACTCGCTCCTTTGGACGCTCACCTGTAGAAAAAGTGCCGTCCAAAGTCGAATACTCGAGAGAAGTCGGACCTTTTGTTGGGTCAGGAGGAGTTCCCCTGCGTGTCGTCGGAGTTTTGAAACCCCATCCCTCGCCACGCGAAGCACGTGCAAATTGACCGCCCCCTTCACGCTCAAGGCTGTCCGAAAAGATGATCAAAATAATAGCGCTGTTCACCGTTGGGACCCATTGCGCCGCGAAATTAGAGTCTTAGATATGATTTGATTTGATTTGATCGGTCAGATTGAGGCGCAATAATAAAGATAGATGATCCAGCACTTGGTAATGATATTTTTTTTTTATTTATTTTTTTGGCTTTCCTCTCTATCTTTGGTTGACGACGCTCTTTTCATTTTGGTTGACTATTTCTCTGCCCATTTTTCAGCAAATTAAAAAAAAAATTGGTTTCTTTTTGGATTGGCTGACAATTTTCGGTTTATTGATAAAAACAAACCTTCTGTTTATTTTTCTGGAACATTAACTTATTGATAGTGTTTTAGTAGGAAATTCCAAGTTATTTTCTCATGCCATCTCTCTTGTTTTTTTTTTTTTGGCTCTTTTTGCTTGGCGGTGTTGTGTGTTGGTTGGTGATGTTGCCTCTTTAATTCCTTTTTGTAGTCTTTCTTTTATGGTCTTGATGCCCTCTCTTGATCAGAATTCTCTCCCCCGCTTGTTGCTCTCCACGTCTTGATGTCTCCAACCTCTCACCTCTCCTTTGACATAAATGCACTTTTTTTTTTAAAGTCGGTCGCTCATTCCTGCCCAACATTAATGGCCCCCTTACCTAAATCCAAAGGGACCCTCATTTTTTTACAGAAGAGGAGGGGATGCTTAATGCTGACTTTTGATTTGTATTACTTTTTGTTGAATGGTTGACATTGAATTTCTTTTTTTTTTTTTTTTTTTGGTTGAATGGCTGAAATCAATTCTTCTTTTTCCATTCATGTCTAATATTTTGTGAATTATTGGTTTTTGGGATTTGTACTTGGATCAGCTCATTAGGCCTTACAAAGAGGACCAAAAGCCTCTTGCTGGATATGTAGATTACTCGTCACTACCAGAGTCCCAGTTCATCATCGGAATCCATCCAAATCGTCGCCAACGTATTCCGGCACTAACTCCTCTGCCCCTCTCTCCTTCCCCAGCGTAATCTTGTTTTGGGACCATGTATCCCTCTAGGATGCCCGTTTCTTCCCATCATCGGGCCGTTGGAGGAAGGTGTGATTGCCAATTTGACTTGGTTACTACCCTTTCAATTGAGGATTCTTTGGCTTGCTTCTCTCCTCTTTTCCCAGTTAAGCATTCCACGTCTTCTAAACTTGCACGCCTTTGGTTGTAAAGTGAGATATTTCAACCAGAAAAAACAACAATGACAACAAAAGCCTTAATCCCAAATTTAATTGGAGTCGGCCACCTGAATCTTTTCTAGGTGCTACAAATGCAGATTACAGTCGTTTAAGAGGAATAGGAGTGTGTCGCTGGAGACACCCTTGAAAAGATGGACCTTCTCTACTGTTGGCAAAAACAAATGTTGCCAGATTCCTTTGAAAGTAGACTTTTACTGTTTTATTTTTTTTATATTTTTTTTTTACTCAAATTCTTATTTCTATAATATAAAAAAATTTTTACGAAAATTCTAACAATAAAACTGTAATTAAAATCAACATATCATTGTCTATTATACTGATGTCCCACAGCGAAGATGAAAATCATCTTTTCGTTTCGTTCCTAAATGTTTCTCTCTTTTCTCCTATTCTTACTTTTCTTTTCTTTATATTTTCTTTCTGATGATTGAGATCTCAGGAAAGGTTCTTAATAATATATATATAAGATCCTCCCTTTCTGTAATAATTATCTTAAATGGGAAGATACTTCTCTTCTTAGAACGTTTATTCTTAACAGGGAGAGTGGCGGGATTTTAAACTCGATGACCCAAATTCCGTTATGCCTAACCGACCATCATATTAAACCTTTTATTTGGGTCATACTTTAAATAATATGAGCCACTCATGTTAATTAATTTAACAATCTCCCACTTAACCCATATTATGACTTGATGAATCAATAACAATTAAGTGAGCACAATTCTTAAAGATCATCAAATCACAACACTTGATTGAATTAAAATGATTGGATCATAGCGGTCACACATCTTATAATGACATGATTCCTTCCATGTATCACATAATTATCATAATTCATAATAACCTTACTGAGGAACATTGAAACTTTAAATTATCATTTCCATATATGCTATTAGTTATCTCACAAACCATAATTGTATACATCTAAATAGAGATAACAAAGTACAAGCAAAACCATAACTTTAATTGAATTCACGAGTGTCACAATGATATGAGCATCCTAAATATTGGCTTTCAAGTGTATGAGGACCTGTCCATAATGCCCATCCGATCAATGTGTCCAGTAAATGTTTTCGGTGGTAAACCTTTAGTTAACGGATCCACTATCATCAACTCAGTGCCAATATGCTTAATGGACATTCTTTAGTTTTGCACTTCTTCTTCAACAGATAGGTATTTTAAATCCATATGTTTCGCACCTTTAGAATACATATCATTCTTAGAGAAGAAGACTGTTGCGGAATTATCACAGTAAATTTTTAACTGCTTTTCAATACTGTCGACCAAACCAAGCCTTAAGATAAAATTTCACAACCATAATATATGAACAGTAGCCTCAAAGCATGCTACAAATTCAGCCTCTATAGTGAAAGTAGTAATGACAGACTGCTTCCCACTTTTCCAGGAAACTACTCCTCCAACTAGGAGAAACATGTAACCATCCAACATAATCTGAATCTGAGTAGCCTACTACTTCAAGATGACTTGACCTTTTATAAGTAAGCATGTAATTTTTGGTACCTTGTAAGTACCTAAGTACTTTCTTTCCGGCTTTCCAATGATCTATTCCAGGATTACTTTGATATCGGCCTAACATTCCAACTACGAAACTGATGTCTGGCCGAGTACATGTTTGCGCATACATCAGGCTTCTAACTAGTGATGTATAGGGAATTAATTCCATTGCTTTCTGTTCCAAATCATTCTTTGGACATTGTAATTCACTGAACTTGTTCCCTTTCTGAATTGGAACTATTCCTATTGAGCAATTTTTCATTCTAAATCTCTCTAATACTTTATCGATATAGCCTTTTTGAAACAATCCTAACAATTCTCGTGATCTATCACGGAATATTTCTATTCTTATCACATAGATGCCTCATTCATATCTTTTATTTCAAAAGTTTCAGAGAGAAATTTCTTTACATCATATAACAAACCTATGTCATTAGCAGCCAAAAAAATGTCATCGACATATAGGACTAATATAATGAACTTACTCCCACTAACCTTTATATAGATACACCGATCAACGGTGTTCTCTACAAAACTGTATGACGTAATGGTATTATTGAACTTAATATACCATTGTCAGGAGGCTTGTTTCAATTCATATATCAATTTCTTTAATTTACACACCAAATTTTCTTGCCCAGTGGTGATGAAACCTTCAAGTTGGTCCATATACACTTCCTCTTCTAAGTCACCATTCAGAAAGATGGTTTTTATATCCATTTGGTGGAGCTTTAGATCATTATAAGTCATCAAAGCTATAATAATTCTTAAAGAGTCTTTCTTAGAAACTGGAGAGAAAGTCTCCTTATAGTCATCACCATCCCTTTGAGTGAAACCTTTGGCAACAAGTTTGGTCTTATACCTTTCGATGTTACCTTTCGAGTTTAGCTTGATCTTGAAGACCCACTTACAGCCAACTCATTTTGATCCTTCAGGTAACTCTACTAGTTCCCAGACTTGGTTTACATCCATCGATTTCATCTCTTCCTTTATGGCATTGAACCACCTTTCAGAATCATTACATTCCATGACTTGTTTAAATGAGACTGGATCTTTATCAATGCTCAATTCCGATTCATGCTCAAGTGAGTAAACCACATAATTATTCGAAACAGCTGGTCTTTTCTGTCTTGTAGACCTCTGTAATGCCACTTCTTGTGGTATCACTTATTCATTTATAAATTGAAGATTGTCACTTGGTTCATCTCTTATCTGTTCACTTTGCATGTTTCAAGTATCAATTTGTTGTCCTTGCATGTCACGTGACTGTGATGCAACATAAGGAACAACAATTTGAGTAGAAACACTGGGTGTGGGGATACCGACGTGAGTAGGAGTGCTCACTGTGGATCTTTCATTTTGTAATTCTTTAATATCCACCTTTCGTGATTCCCCACTCCCATTGAATTGGCCATTTTCAATGAACTGAGCATTACCAGACTTAATTATTCTAGTACTATGGTTAGGGCAGTAGAACCTATACCCTTTGGATTTTTCAGGATAGTCAATGAAGTAACCACTAATGGTTCTCGCATCAAGCTTTCCTTAATGTGGATTATATATCCTTACTTCTACTGAACAACCCCAAATATGAAAGTGTCTCAAACTAGGTTTCCTTCCTGTCCATAACTTGTAAGGAGTTTTAGGGACAGCTTTACTAGGAACCCTATTTAGCAGATATGCAGCAGTTTTTAATGTATGCATCCACAAGGATAAGGGTACAATACTGTAATTCAACATGCTCCTAACCATATCCATAAGTGTGCGATTCCGCCTTTCCGCTACACCATTTTGTTATGATGTACTAGGCATTGTATACCGTGCACATATGCCTCGACTTTCAAGAAGTTTCGCAAATGGACCAGGACATTGTCCACTTTCATTGAATTTTCCATAATATTCACCACCCATGTCTGACTTAATCACTTTTACTTTTCTATCTAACTGCCTTTCCACTTCATTAATAAACACCTCTAAGATGCTTACTGACTGAAACTTTTCTCAGTAGATACAAGTAACAATACCGTGAGTAGTCATCTATAAAGGTAATGAAATATTTCTCACCACCCCATGTTAGGATATCAAACAGGCCACAAATATCAGTGTGTATCAATTCTAAAGGCTCATTGCTTCTCATGGCTGGGTTCTTTGATGTATGTCTTGTTTGTTTCCCTTTTATACAATCAATACATACATCCCAATCAGTAAAATCCAATTGAGGCAGGGCATCACCTTTCACCAACCTCAATATCCTTTCTTTGGATATATGATCCAATCTTTGATGCCATAAGAAAGCAGAACTTTCATCATGCACATTATGTTTGTTACTTATACTACGCTCAACAAGAAATATGGAATCAGCATACATAACATCAAGATTAAAATAGTACAAATCATCAATCAAAGTACCAGATCCATAATAGTACAAATGTCTATACAATGAAAATGCACCGTTTCCAATCTTAAGGTTAAATCCTTCTTCATCTAACTTTACAACAGAAGCTAAATTTTTAGCACATTCAGGAACATAGAGACACTTTTCTAGATCTAGATGACACTTAATATCCAAGATCAATTTGTACGTCCCAATTCCTTCTATTCGTGCCTTCATTCTGTTTCCCATATAGAGGAACTTCTCATTTCCTATTATGGCCTAGATTGAAAGGAACTCCTGCATAATATGTAACACATAAATAGTAGTTCTAGAATCTAACTACCAAGTATTATTAGGCACTTTAATTATGTTTGATTCAAAACATATTGATATATAGTATGTACCTTTCTTTTTGAACCAAGCCTTCCTTTTTGGGCAATCATTCTCGAAGTAACCCATCCTTTTGTAGAAGAAGCTTTTTTTATCCTTTTGGATCTGACCTCCAGTGACTTTTATAGAGGCTTTGTCCTTCTTTTTACTTTTCTTATGTGGTTTAGACCTGCTACCACTAGCATCATTACGAACGATGAGATGAATGAAGTGATCCTTCATCTTCTTTAATCTCCTTTCTTCCTGAACTAACATGGCCTTAATTTCTTAAAAGTTCCATTTCTCTTTAATAGTGTTATAATTCATTTGGAACTGGCTAAATTCAGGAGGCAGTGAGTTTATGATGAATTGAACCAGAAATGATTCACTCACATCCATGCCTATTGTTTTCAACCTTGCTGCTAGATTAGCCATACTGGTTACATGATCATGAATAGGCTGTGACCAATCAAATTTCTTGGTCGTCAGCTCACTCATTAGGGTTCCTACGATGAATTTATCAGTTATATTTGACTGAGAGTATTCCTTAATTCTCATCAGAAATTCCCTTGTATTTTTCATCTTAGGCATCGATGGCTTGACGTTTTTAGCCATCATCATCCGCATCAAATTCAGACTCAACCTATTGGACCATTCCCAAGCTTCATAAAAAGATTTATCAGATTCTGAACTGGTCCTATAATGGCTGTAGGCTTTTCATCCGAAATGATTGCTAAGTCCAAGCCCAATATACTTAAATGAAATTGAATATGTTCAGACCATTCTGTATAGTTCAGCCCATTGAATTTGATCATCGAATTACCTAAGGTGAATACATTACTGGAAGCTGCAAACATAATCCAAATTTATATGTTAATGCTTTGAGTAAACTCTAACGGATTCAGATACATTACAAACTTTAATCATGTATTTAAGTTCACCTTTGAGTGATCCTCAAATACATAACTCTAATCAATAATAATGCTAATTTAAATATACTTTAATAAATTAATTAATCATACTAAAGTTAATATGAATGTCATCTTTGGATATACAATCACGTTTACCTAGTATATCAATTAATCCCTTTTAGTGTCATTAATTACAAGCAAAGATCCATCTTTAGATGATCTCCTAGCTTTATAATTAATAACCACAATTGTTCATTTCAAAACATTTTATTAGCATCAAAAAATTCACAATCAACTATTCAAATCCTTTCAAGCCACGTCACTTTGGTGACTAACAAACTTATATTTGATTAATGTTGATGTGAAGTGAATAAACCTTAAAAAATCTACAATTACGAAGATTAGATTATCCTTTATGTGGGAATTAACATTGTCTGCGTTGGTGTACTGTTCCAGTAACCAGTCCACTTTACACGATGGTATCCATTCGAAAATTTCTTTTCCACCATCGATCGAGGACCCGTAGCAACACCATATTGCAGGCAACTTAACCCATGTGCTGCCTTTGACCAGGGACCCACGACGATAGCACTATGTCTGCGTTGGTGTGCTACCTTTGACCAGGCTGCCTCGGCCGAGTGATGCATAGTGGTAGCACCACCATACTGCTACCTCCGGCTGAGCGACACAGGTAGCACCACCTTATTGTTGCCTCCGTCTGAGCGACCCTCGATGGCAACACCACCGTTCTATGGGCGTCGCCCGCGTGTTGCCTCCGGGTTGTCTCTAACGGGTCAACGAAGCCCCATTTCATCGAGCCAAACCCACGCTTGACTCACTGGCACAAGTCCAGCGACCTGTGCCCACACCAGCAAGCCCGACATCGCCTGCTCAAATAATCTTCTTGTTCTGTCGTACCCACCAGGTCGGATCAATCTATGTTTCCAGTTAGCCGATAGAGAGAACCCAAATCAATTCGGGTCTCCCACCGACAACGAAACATAGCTTTCATCGATCCGTACCTAGATCTATTTGAGTCCGGCGGTTGTACCCAGAAGCACGAGGCTGATCCACCATATCCAAATCTGTTCGGGTCTGGCGGCATCTCGTGTCGACTTTCCCTCTTTCCTTTCGACGCTGGTGTTTCACCGATACTGACTTTCCATGGCCTGCATTTCCCCTTTCAATGCTGGTTGTCGTTGTTCGTTAAGCACAGCAAGGAAAAGAGACCAAAAAAATTATTTTTGTGCTGTTATTATTTTAGTTGTACATTATACGCAAAAATAAATAAAATAAAATAAAATACTATGCGACACAAATAGATAAAGAAAAATAAATTGCAGTATTCGTAAACTTGCTCTGATACTAATTATTGGACTTTTCTAGAATTTCTTTTTAATAAAATTATTATTTCTATAATGCAGGATTTTTCTTTATGCGAATACTAACAATAAAACTGTAATTGAAATCAACATACCATTATCCATTATGCTGATGTCCCGTAGCGGAGATGAGAATACTCTTTTCGTTTTGTTCCTAAACGCTTCTCTATTTTCTCTTACTCTTTTCTTTTTTTTCTTTATATTTTCTCTCTGATGATTGAAATATTATTTATTTCCTATAACCATTACCTTAAATAGGAAGATCTTTATCTTAAATGGGAAGATAATCGTCTTTCTGTAATGATTATTATTAATAGGAAGATAATTCTTTTCCTATAACTTTATTCTTAATAGGGAGAATGGAAGGATTTTAAATCTAATGATCTAAATTACCGTTATGCCTAACTGACCATGATATTAGGCCTTTTATTTTAGATTATACTTTAAATAATATGAGTCACTCATGTTAATTAATTTAACAGTTATCGGTTAGTCGTTCAAGCTCTCGACCCCGTATCTTAAGCACATGTAAGCTAATATCTGTTCTTTCAGTCTTGGAGGAGACCGGTTTCTGTGTACAAATACTCGATGCCGCTTCAATGCTATTTCTCTGCACATCAAGCAATAACCAAATGAAGCACGTCTACACGTTTCCATTGGAAAAGGCTAATTAAGCACGTCCACTCAAGTTAATATTTTCCTCTAAAAGAAAACAAAGGAGAGGGAGAAAAAAAAAAAAAAAGAGTCCATGAAGTACTTACGATTTCCACGGTGCGGCGGGTTCCTTCAACGACGATGTTGGTCGTGTGACCAATTATATAAGCGGTGAGACCGAGATTGAAGAGCAAGTAGACAACGATGAAGATCATTTCCGTGGTGTTCACAGCATGAAGGTCACCGTAGCCGACTGTGGTCATGGTCGAGATGGCCCGGTACATAGCTACAACGTACCGTTTCCAAGGGCTAAACTCGCCGAAATTATTTGGAAACAAAAATAGTTAGCCATGTCTTTCCATGATATGGGTATCGTTCCGCTAGCAAGTAGTAGCGGCAGCCAGCACAATGCACTGGAAACAGAGTCACCTGCTCCAGGTTATAGCTACGCCTTCACTCAGTAGTTCTCGGTAAAACTAATGTTTCGATTACTGGTATCTATCTCATCAGACAAACTGTAGCAACAACGTTTAACGCTCTTATTCCTCCAAGGAAAAGTGTAGTAAAAAATCTTATTTAAATGCTCACTCACTTATTAGATTACTATGAATCTTAATTACATATTTAGTGGACTACAAATGTTTATTGAACGGCAAAGATAATGCAATAATGTAAATATATACTTGAAATTCATCGAATTAACTACGTTCATGTAATCCATGTAATAAAACTTCTATTTGAATGCAGTTAGAGTCACCACCTTATTTGACCATATTTCTGACTAGCCTTTTCGCAACACTTGTTCCTATGCTCGTCCGTTGCATTCATGCACCTGAATTATAATGTATTTTTGGTAAAAAGTAACTTTAAAGCATTTATATAATATTTTAGGGTAATAATAGAACACTAACAAGAATCAAAATTTTGTCAAAAAGTAAAAATTTTTCATCGTAGATGTAGAAGAGAATGTATAATTAGCTTTCGATGCTGTTTGACATATGAACCGAAAATTTTGGAGCATAAACTCAGTGGATATCATTCATTTTAGTGTTGGAATTTGACTGTTAAATATTTACTAATTACAAGTTTTAGTTTCTTTAACTTAATAAGTATTTCATTTATCAAACCTTGACTCTTTTAAATTTTCACAAAATGACAGTTGTTAATCCAAATGCTCCCTTCGTTCATTTTTTTTTCCCCTGAGACTCGAGAACATAGCAGATTGACTTCATGTTTGGCAAGCGTATATAAACCATTTGCTCGTACATATTCACAGGATTAAGCCACTTTGGATACACAGCAGAATGCAGCCACTGCCTAAATTCAGTCATAATTCATCAGGCTCAAGCTTTTACCCTCTGTACCTTGGAATCAATGTACAGAGATAGAGACTTCGCTCATTGGTTAATGACCTTGCGTATGAAACATTTCTTCCAGATATCTACATCTAACGAGGCAACACACAGAACGTAAGGATTGCAAACTTTCTTCCCTATCTAAGCATATCTCCAGTGTGCAATTGAGGGCCACTCAAGGCTGGAGAGATGCTGAAAGCATTGCCACTCATGGAGAAAGAAGGATGCCCAATTGGCATTGGCCTATCAGGAATAGGTGGGACTTCTATATCTCCTTCCAACATTTTAAGTGCATCCAATATCGTTGGCCTCAAAGCTACCATTACATGAGCACATAAAATTCCAACCAGGACAAACCTCTCCATTATGCTTTTTGGGTTTGAATTTGAAGAATCCCCTTCTCTCGACAAAGAAGTATCCAAGGCCTGCTCCAACTTTCCTGCCTTCACCAATGACCAAGCCCAGTCGGTGATCAAAAAAGCACGTGGCGAGCCTGATGATGATAAGTCGAGAGCTTTTCTTCCACACATTATTTCCAAGACAACCACCCCAAAGCTGTAGACATCACTCTTCTCAGTCAGTTGCCCATAAAGTGCATATTCAGGGGCTAAGTATCCATGAGTTCCAGCCACTCTCGTTGTAAGATGAGACTGCCCTTCCCTACTCTGCCTTGCCAACCCAAAATCAGCTACTCTTGCTCTCATATCAGCATCTAGCAATATGTTTGTTGGCTTTATATCTCTATGATATATTGCAGGCTTCACCCCATAGTGCAAGTAAGCTAAACCCTTGGCAACATCCAAAATTATGCTCTTCCTTTGAGGCCAAGTCAACAGGTTCCTGCCAATTTGATCATTTGAGGCTGGAAACAAATGGTCATCAAGATTCCCATTTGGCATGTAGCCATAAACAAGATATCTTTGACTGCCTCTCTCATCATAAGTATCACTTTCATCAACCAAGCAACACCCTCTAAGTGGCACTAAATTGCGGTGCTTCAAATTGCTAATGATCTCAACCTCATTGCAAAATTCTGCATCAGCCTGAAAATCGGATTCTATGATCCTCTTAACAGCCACCACGGTATCGTCAGCCAAAACACCTTTGTAAACAAAACCGAATCCTCCTCTGCCAATAAAGTTCTTGGAAGAAAAGTAATTTGTTGCTTTCTCAAGATCCTGAATTTTGAACCAAATTGATCCAGTATTTGGCCTCAATCTCGGTCTAGACTCTTCCTCTAAGTCAAAACCAAAGCTTGCATTGCCTTTCTTTCTCCATTTCTTAGCATACCGAAAATACAACCCCAACAGACCAAACATGACAAAAACAGCAACAACAGAACCAGTTAAGCCAATAATAAGAGCTGAGTGACTATTACTAGTTGAACCCAGGGTTGAATCCAATTGCAAGCCAAATATACAAGAAACAGCGCCATCACTCTGGGGGCCAAACTCATTAACAATTCCAGCAGCATAAAGAATTGCAAAGTAAAAGCAATCAGTGGAATGACTTTTGTTACCGTCAATAGCCACCAGCATGGACTGAACTCTGAAGCCGGCAGCAACACATGCATCACAGGATGTAGGATCAGTGAGATCTGGCCTGCAGGCAGTATCAAGTGGTGAAGACTCATTGACTTTGGCGACCCAGTCTTGAGATGACTGTATTTGAGCACAAGTATTGGGTGTTATAACAAACTGTAAAGGGTCAAAACAATGAGAGACAAGGTGGGTGGGGAGAGAGAAAGAGTTCAGCTTTGATTGGAAATTGTTGAGGCAAGAAATGGAGGTGGACAAGTTTGGAAGGTCAAAGAGGGATGTCTCTTTAAGATGCTCGGAAAGGGCTATGCCGAAGAGGGAAAGGAGGGTCTGGCAACAAGTTGAGGTGGAGTTGTCGTTTTGGGCGATGGTGGTCCCGTTGTTTGTGGGTATATGGTAGTTTTGACAGAGTGTCCTGTTCCATGGCATGGTAAGCACATAGTTGAAGTCCATGGGACAAGTGGAGGGCTTGTTGTTGTTGTCGTCGTCATCGATGGTATTGGAGATCGGAGGATAGGAAACGGCTGAAGCAGCATCTGTGAGAGAGATGGTAAAGAAAGCCGCTACTGAAAGAAGCAATAATAGATCAAACTGGGTCATCTCTGCTCTTGTTGAAATGATGTTACGTGGGTTGTGGCTTACTAATACTATGGACTTGATTTGCCAACGAAATGGTTCAGGCAACCATCTAGAGAGAGAGGGAGGGAGAGAGAGAGAAGTGGGAGGAGAGAGAGAGAGAGAGAGAGAGAGAGAGAGTTTGGTCAAAACAGCGAAGCCGTCTTTCTTTATCCCCTCTGATCTCAGGGCGTCTTGGCTGCTGGTTGGGTTGGTATAGAAAATGTCAGCCGCCATGCCAATGCATGGAGCATGTAGCAAACGCACTGGGAATATCCGTGTTAAAGTAGAAGGGTCAAACCGATGTGTTCGGACGAGTTAGTGAGTCACTTCAAATTGGCTTCTGGTTGGTCACCTCGCGTTCAAGTCAGATTTAGATTTGTTTTGCTTAAATTTGATTGACTTTGGGTTATCCGCAGGTCTCCCTGTTAATTTTTAGGAAAATAATTTTTTTATATATTTTTAATTAATTTTTTATTTTATAAATAAATTATATTATTATTTTTATACGTTATATAAGGTCAAAATTGATGGTGCTACGGAATACCGTCAATTTTGACCAATTTCACTCTTTAGTTTTGTCCATAAGATTCTAGTTAAAATTCTATATTAGGGGTTCGATTTGGTAATTAGCAGGGTAGGCTTAGGCAACATTTATGGGTGCAATATACTTGATAATGTTCTAATAGCAAATGAGACTATTGAAGCAATAATTATAAAAATTGGCTTTGGAATATAATTTTGTCAAGTAGACTTTTTTTTATTGATATGACAGGACACATGAAATTCTGGAATTGGTAGATGTAATTGATAAAAGAGTACATCTTTTTTCTTATATTGTTTATTTTCATGAGTGATAATTCGATGTAACAATTCAAATTGACAAGAGTCTTGAGGTATTTCTGTGATCTCGTAATAGTAAAGGGTGTTAACTTAATTTTCAAAAGGGATACAACATTAGGTTTCTTTAGAGGCATACCACTTAAAAATAATATTAGGTTAATATGGTCTATAATTTGTCGATGATATAATAACTTTTAATAAAGTAGATGATAATTTAGTATGAAATTGTAAGCAAATACTTTAATGTTTCAAATGTTACGTGGGAATAAGAATTAACCTAACAAGATGATTTTGTACGAGATCAAGGCATGTTAGATGATAATGTAAAGTTGAGCTAGTTTCTAAAGTTGAAGGGTTAGATCATTATTATTAAAATATCTAGAGCTACCATAGGACATAAACCCCATGAGTGAAAGGTTCGTGGGATTTGGTTATTAGAAATATAGAGAGTAAATTGTTAAATGAGAAGTAAGATTTTTTATTAAAAGTGGAATACTTACTTTTGAAGTCTTGCTTAAAATCTTTATTGAAATACTTTATATTTCTATTTAGGATGCCAAAGCGTGCGGAGTAGCTATTTAAGAGAATTTAGAGATACTTTTTCAAGGGAGAGAAAGATGGTGGAAAGTATATGCATTTGTTAACCAAAAAAAAAAAATAAAATAATGGGCTAGGGGTTGGCAACTTGAGAGATACCAATATAGGGTTGTTGTCAAAGTAGTTATGGAAGGTAAAGAATGCAGACAACACACATTAGGTCAGAATACTTGAATCACAATTTGGAGAACACCAACTCTAGCCATGGAACTTGACTTGGTCATTGCTCTCAAAGGACATATACAAATTTAATACAAATGCTGTGATGACTAATGTATATGGGATGACAAATATAGGGAATGTGTTGCGAGGTGATGATGAAAAGATAATGTGCATATTTTCTAACAGAATTGGGGCTAGTAGTCTTAATAAGGTAAAACTATTTTCAATTAGAGAGGTAGTACATCTTTGAAGTTAATAGAATGATGCGAAAAGAACTCCATTGATCATCGAAAACAATTTTCAAAAGACTTTAAAATTTTTCATCAGTATTCCACAGTAATAAAAATAGAGTAAAGGAACAATTTTTTTTTTTAGTTTAGGGAGGGCAACCATTTTGTAAATACTTTGCCTAATTAAGGCAGGACATATCATGCAGATTTAATAACTTGGATCCGAAAAACCTTGTAGAGTATATGTGCTTTTTTTATATTAAGATCTTTTTGCTTGTAACCTAATTTAAACGTACAAAATTCTCGTATTTATATAATTTGATGTAAAAAAAAAAAAAAAAGAAAAAACAGTAGAAGCTTGAACAATTTAGTAACGTCATTTTTTCAAAATACAACCAGAGGATGCCTTCCTTTTCTTTTTTAACTTTGATAGGCGAAGACCCTTTAATTGCTTTAAAACTCGCATTTATCTATTTTACTCAGACAACCATAGCAATGGTATTGTTGCAAGCAGTTCTCGAAGAGTGCAAAATACAAGGGCATTCTTATATAGTAGATTTTCACATTATTAAATTCCTTCAATGGTTTAATCCGTCAAGACCATAAACATGCAAACAGCAAATATTACAAAATATCGTCGGGATATGCCCTCTTTTTTAAAGCAAACCCCAAGTTCGATAAAAAATAGTGACTGGAAAATCTTCCCGTCATACTGCCGTCTGCCCTCAAACAAGTCACGACTCCAAGTCCAAGTCCATCCTACACATACTAAATAACATGTACTTTCTATTCATTGCCCACAAAATCGCAATTTCCCGTTCAACCAACGACAGGAAGAAACGTTGATCTCTGCTTAACGGCGCATATATCATTTCTATACAAAGATACAAAGATAATTTCTAGTATGCCCAATACTATCACTATATACGATTCAATCAAACATACGGAAATGTGTGGCGTCTAAAATATTTAACATTTGAATCCGCTTTGAAAACAGCTACTACTATTGTACATCCTGCGTGGCCCGGTTTTCAGGTCTGGTGGATTCAGCATAAACCTGCCCTTGGTCTCTCACATCTCTAAATATGGAAAGAAAAGAGTTGAGACCTTCAGAAGAAGCACCTCCTAAGATCCACAACAACAGTGAACTAAATGAATTCATGGACGCAGCATTTGAACCACTTTCTGCTTGCTGAAAATCATCTTGACCTGGGACCTGCATATGGTTCCCTGCTCTGTTCAAGTTATCATGATCCAAGTGTTGTTGAAATACGGATGCTCCCACTTCGTTTGTTTGATTGGATCCAGGTCTCAATCCAGGTCCAGTGATCATGTCTGCATTAACTGGACCTTCATTCCCAGTATTGAGCCTAGTGATGTGCAATGTTGATGCAAGAATTGTAGAAGTGATATGGAAGTCGGGGTGTTGCTGAAGCTGAGACCGTCTGTTTTGCAGAAACCTTTGTAGAGCTGGAACCTTGACAATGCAGAACAAATGAATACTATAGATATTATTTTTACTTGCCCTAAGACAAGATATTAAACACTACCATATGAACTAAAATTAAAAAATGCAAATAAAAAGGACATCTCTTGTGAGGCTCCAAGATTATAGAATTGGAGAAGGCAGCAAATAAGAAATGAACATAGAAATTTCATCCACCAGTGATAGCAAGTACATTCTAACTACCAGTTGGAAAGTAAACTGTGACAGTCTTTTGTAACAAAGGACAAGATATAGAGCATATATGATTGAGAATCCATTATTGATGTTTAATTGCAAGCCTAGCTTCAAGATTTAAAAAGACAAATGTGGCATCCAACAAGTTTTGTTGCTACCTCAAATCGGTTCCAGAAGTAGAGAATGAGATGCTGCATAAATGCTGCAGTAGTAGAAAGAGCTAAATACGAAAATCCTGAAAATAATTTGAGCCGGGCTTGTAAGAAAAAAAAAATTAAAAAAAATTAAAAAATATATTTATATTACTAAAATAGAAAAAGAGAAAGAGAGAGAGAGAGAGAGAGAGAGAGAATATGTCCTTACCAAATGCATAGGAGAAGAAGTAGATGTGAAAAACCAGAAAGTAGAGCAAAAAGAAGCGTGGAAAGAACTTCATTGATATTGGTGTGCGTACACTGCAAAGTTAATGGCAAAAACAAGCTTATTATACAAGCAACAGTCAACATGGCCATCACAACTTTATTTTGTATTGAGTATGATCAGGACACAATGAAACACCAGAGCCCAAATAACAAATATGATAAGATATAAAATTATACAAACACAAACATGTTAGTTACGGTGAAGTGTGTTTTAGAATGCAATTTCGTCAATTAACTTATCCTCAAAAGAAGGGGATAAAAAAAAGAGTGAAATATTTATATGCTACCAACTCAAATGATGTGTATTGATACAAGGGACCAAGGATAACCATATTCAATATCCTGCTATTTACATGAAACCATAGAGCAAGCGAGGTACCTTATCAGTGTGAACAATTCACACAACCATACAAGTATTAGGACCATGAAAGCCAACAGCTGATCATCATAAAACTCGAACAGGAAAAATAAGATACCAACCATTATCTGCAAAAATAATGTACATTGCTATTAATCATTAAAACTCTGGAAGGCCACTTGGCACAACTGATTATTTGAAGGGAAAAGGTGCACACTACAACTGATATCCAAGAAAACTGTAGAAATCCATTATAAATCTAAAAGATGAGTTCATACAGGTACAAAGACAAGTGACTCGACCACATGCACAAAGATCAACTGAAAGGTAGGCAGCCGATGTCGAGCATGGTGTTGAAGCTGCACTGCAAAATTTTGCAACAGAAACATCTGATCATATCCACAATCAGTAAAGCCAACTTGACACATAAATGACTGCCAATTCCTCCACACTTGATATACCAACTCACTAGATGAGCAGTATTATAAAACAAACTATTGAAAGAAAGATTATAGCAGAAAAGCTATCCATCATTTGGATCCTTTTGCAAGAAGTTCAATCCTAAGGGAAACTTTCGTTAGCAATTAACAATAATTTGAATAATCTCATACCCTCTTGCCAGCTCTGCACCAAATTAAATTGAAAGAAGGCTGTATGGTAAAATCCTCAGCATAAAAGTTTGATATACAGCACACCTGTGAATCTCAGCATGCGAGTCTGTGTCTCTCGCAATGTAAATGAGACTGACATTGTAGTCGTAAAGAAAACAAACAGCGACATCATAAGCACCCCACACTTGGTGACAAGATAGTCTTCATGGAAACAAATGAAAACAATAAACCATCAGAACTTTATAGCATCAATTGAAGATTAAGGTCAAAATTTTATTTTGTTATAATTAGCATGAATTGGTACAATCATTCTTTTATAAGTGCATTTCTTCAGTAATGGGACAATTTAAACACATCTATAGTTAACAATGTGAACACAGGCACGAAAAAAATCAGACTGAAAGTTCAATTTACTAGTTTAACACAACAAAAGGTCACCAATGTTTAGTTTAACCTCCAGATGATCAGAAGTTTCTGGGAAATGAATTTTGCTCACAGCTTATAAAACACAGATAACCATGGAAACACTTAACAGGCAATCAAAATCTTAGAGACTGCAAATTTACAGTACATTTTCTCTGACTGAGAAGTAAATTCTCCTAGCAGTCGTGTAAACCTCCTTTAACCACCCTATGCTCTTTCTCCATCATTGCTTCTAACACTGCTTTTATGTAACACCAAAAAGAACTAATTATCAGTTCCTTTAATATCTCATACTGTTTATTTAGAAACCAACCTAGAAGAACGCCACCTTCATTAAAACACCTGTGCCAGGATCAATGGAATGCCTTTATTGTATTTTTCTTTTCTCTTGCTGGCAACTCAACACAAAAGAACTTACACCCAACTTTTTCACTATTAATATAACCTATTTGAAAATTGACTTTTTTCTAAAAAACAGATGAAGGATTTAGAGTGGACAATAAGAAATGCTATATAACATGGCAAAAAGATTAAAAATGGTCAATTGCATTTCCACTTGTTCAACCATTCAGGAAAAGTATTAATTTAGGCAATAGAAATTATAAATATGGAAATATATTTTATTCAAGTGGCACTGTTCTTCTAATCATGATTTTGAATCATTGTTAGACAAAGGGCCCCAAGTTATAACCGGAAAATGCATGAAAAGCTATTACAACATGCTTTTAGGACTGGTAAGGCTTTAACATTGATAGAGGGCATTAGTCAACAGACCTCCAAATCTTGCTGGACCTTCTAGTGGTTCTTGTGCATAGCTAAGGTTGTAAAACTCCTTTGTCTGACAGTTATAAAGATAACCTGCAATGGTCCCAAAAAGTGATTATATTCCATGGCAAGTGAATTGATTATGCTTCATCATGCAGAAAAAAAAAAAAAAACATCAGGTGCCTATCCATTCACAGTTATGCTAGAACTGTAAATTGGTGACTAGACCCAGAGGATAACATCAAAACAAAGATGCACACATCTTTTGCTGTTATGAGGAGTACTGAATCTATTCCTGGGAAGAAGATAATGTAAAGAATAATTCCTCATCGCATGAAATGAAAAGGAACAAGCAGAACTGTAAAAGAAAGGTCAATGTAATAATGGTTATGGAAGACATGCTCCAAACAGGTTTATGGGAGTCAAACAACATATTAGAAAAATCTTTGCTTCATTTGGTTCGGTAAAGCAATAAATTGTAAGGAATTAATCCTTCTTATATGGCCCAGTTGCAAGAGGTGGTGCTCTCCCCAGAAAGCTTTTTCCTGTCAAAAAACTACTTGATTTAATTGGAATTGATTATATGCATGTCTTTTTCTTTTTTATAACTGTTACCATGCCTTAATCCCATGACCATTATAATGGTGCTATGAACTTTTGGATGGTCAAAACTCCCTTCCAGCATGCTTTTCATGGCTGGTATATCTGCCAACTATCAAAATGGACCATAAATCAGGCATGCTTTTCTTGAAAAAGACAGTCTACTATAGGTATTGATGGGAACAAATGAAAGCAGCCAATACCCATATTTTTTAAATTAGTTTGAATTTAAAATGACAAACAACACTACTATAGTGAAGTTGTTGCAATTGATTAGTACTTGAATAACTGAAAATGATCCTTTGCATAAGAATTATAGAGATATGACAAAACAAATCTTTACAGCAAGGAAATAGCAACTTGATATTCATTGACTTGTAAAAAAATAAGAGAGGATATTTGAGATAGCATCAACTATCAAGTACATCTAGAGGCTGTAAAGGAAGATCTGACACTATGACAAGTTGCCTCATATAGGCAACTAATCCAAGGACAGCCAATAAAGTGTTCTTATATATGTCTATACATAAAGTACCTCTAAGCATCAAAATTAGCAGCATGATGAATCTGGAAACATGTTGTTACCTTGACCAGGGGAACTGAGTAAACTATTCATCAATATGGTATCGTACCCAACAACTCTGTTTATGAGAAGTTGCTGCCATCTGCAATGAAATTAAGTGTTCATCAAGTGGCAAATACATGCACAGGCATACAACTCATAGAGTGAAGCAACACATATTCTGAAACTTAAAAATGATTATAGTTTTAACATTTAAAAGTGCATTCACTGGGACACAAGTTGGAATGCCAGCACATACAACAACAAATGACAACAACAGAGCCTAAGTTCTAAATTTAGTTGGGACTGAATAAATGATTTTTTTCTCATTATTCCATTCTATTATGAACTAAGTTTGGGGTGAGATCTATTTATTCTAATATTATTATTCTAAATCCTTCATAATCAAAGATTCCAAAGTCAACTAAGGTCATCCTCTCCCTCTCCTCTTGCCATCCACCATGATCTGGTCAATCCTCTTAATTGAAGAATTTGTGTGTCTATGTTGAACATAGTCAAACTAATGCAAATGTCACTCTCAATTTATCTTTAATCGGTGCTACACCTACTGTACCACAAATATCTCATTTCTTATTTGGTTCTTCCTGTAGTAAGTGGTCTTAGATCCATCTATGCATTCTCATCTGCACTACACTCATTTTTTGGACATGTTATTTCATGGCCCAACCACACTCTTTAACCTAAAATGTCTAGTGGAAAGAAACATCCCCAAGTCACAACTATATCTCTATATATAAGAAAATTTCACATATGCCAAAATAAACCTATTGTTTTGTCATTTGATAACAGTTGAAACATAATATGTCCCACAAACCTTCAATTGTGCAATAATTTAAACCTCCACCTTTTTTTTTAAAGCTTTCACTATTGCAAGTCAAAAATATAGCTTAAACAACTGCACTCTTCACCTTTCTCCTTTGCACTTATGTGTCTCACTCTTTTGACAATGCTCTTATTGCTTTCAATTCAAGCAACCAAGAGTTTATCACCTTAGGCATTTTATTAACTGTCATTGATTTATTCAAACCAAATTGTGGGCATGCAATCACTTGTTTCAATCCCCTAGTACCATTCCTTGTGCTCTGCAGACTGTAACATCTGGAGAATTATATGTTATCATCTCTGGTTCAAACACAGAAGGAACTTAATATTTTGAATGTTGGTTGGTACAGCCCATTGTTATTTGCATGTACAGGTCATAACAGATTAAAAGGCTTTTGATATCAAATAATAATGGTGATGATGATGATTAAAAGGCTGGTAATTTTTTGTCATTATTCTTGTGGATTTTTGAAAATTCCAATCACTCCCACATGATGTTTTCATGTGCCACCAGACTCTAGAAAGTTCCTATCATCCTCAAAATCTAAATGCTACACTATTTATGAAGCTAAAGCACCAAAACCAACCCAACACAATAGTCAGATTACTGATTTCATTTTCCATGAGCATGCATGTTAAAGTGATTGCAATGTCTTATAGGATAAAAAATAGTAGCCTTGGAAAGATTTTATCCACTGCATGGAAAAACTAAACTGGCCATGCTAAGTTGTGACATACAATTGGAAAGAAATGTAACCTGTTCCCAAAGCAAGGATGCCGAGCTGATATGCTAAGGTTAACTGTCCGTATATTATGTCGAAACTTGGCTTCCTCAGGTAGCAAGAAATAGCCCTGAGACCAAATATGTTTGGTACATTAAATAATGAAAAAGCAAAAAGGCATCAAAAGCATGAAAGAACCTTTGGCGAAAAATCCAAATTTCAGCAACAGTATAATCAAAAGGAGCAAAGGTTTTACATGTTCAAAATTGGAGAAATTTTAAATAAAGAAAAAAAAAAAGAGAGAGAAAGTTTACCTTTTCCATCATGTATAAGTAAGTTGGTTCAAATGCTTTGCTCTTCTTTTCAAGCCAGTGCACTGAAACAGATAGCCAAGTTCATACTAATGTTAAATATCACCATGGTAAATAGAAGAAAACCATTACGAGTTTCTAAACTCTTCCATCTGAAGTACACACCAAGGACTTCAAAATTTTACCCTATTGCAAATTTTACATCAGAAAATCACATCTATTGAAAAGGTAAGCCCCCATCACCTATTTGGGGTTATGGTATATTCTAAAACACACAGAAAGTACCAAAGAAACTAAGAAACTAAATATAAGCAAAATGTATGTATGTATTAGACCACACACAAAACCTAACAGAAAAGAGAACATTCCCTACCCCTGCACCTAATGAAAGCCTGTTTTTAATTTCAGAAACAGGGAAGAAAGGGAAAAGAAAAGACTAAACACATTCCATACTTAATTTACCACTTGGAGCACAATTAAACATGTTGCATCTTAAAACAAAAACTTGCATGAATTTGAAATATGGAACACTAAGCCAAATCCTAGAAGGCTTCAAATCAAAAAGGAAGGCAAAACAAACTTGTAGAAAGGATCTGCTCACAACACACTGCAAGTGGCAACCACTATCATTAGGCCCAAGGCAATTTCAAACAATTTTATGTCCGTAAGAATATGCTAACTGGCAAAACAAGCAAGCAAGGGGCTGGTTATTACCTGCGTTTGAATTAAGCCTGTCCAAATGAAGTATTTTCAACCACTTGGGAACATCAAGATTTAAATGTACGCCTGTAATATTCTGCAATTAAAATTTTAAATTCAGGAAGAAATACTTGTATGACACAACAAATCAAGCTTTGTTCCAATCAACATGCATATACTATCCTTTTAAAATTTATTGGAAAATTTTCTATTTCTGAAGCCAGAAACTAGTAAAACATAATTGCGCTTAAAGATGGAAAGAACAAATAGCAAGTTAAAAGATGCCATAATCTTCTGAACCAAATTCATCAAGAATCAACAAAATCCACAGAGCATAAGGTAGAAGAGGAGCATAGAACAAAAATATTGAAGCCTTGGAAAGACCACAACAATAGATAAGCAAAGTTAATTCAAATTTATCAACAAATGAAAGCAATATTTGCAATTGAAGGAATTTCCATGTATCAGAGACACCACCTTTGACAAAGAATAGCCTTGATGACCCCTTGATACAAGACATCATAAGTAACAAGACATAATAGTGTTGAACACTAGCCATATGATGGTTCAACCAGTTCATGCATCATTGAAGTCCAATAAAGCTTATTTTGTTAATAATGAGCTATAAAATACATGTCAAAAATAGTTTTCACATCACTAACAACAGCATTAGAACCTCCAGCGATAATTGGGAGTAAAAAGTTATGAAAATCAAAATGTCAAACTGAACGTTGAACTTAAACAAAGTATAGCACTAGCTCACATGTAACGTCAGCAAAATTTGCATGCAAGTATAAGAAAATGCTACTCAATGAGAGAATCAGCCAAAATGAGTTTAAAAATACAGAATTATATTATTGAATGAGGCATGTTCACTACATGTAAAGCTCTCTATAGCCCTTCCCCTGCATATGAAAAAGTACCTTAGATTCAATTAATGGTGGCATACCCAACAGTTCCATGAACAGAAAGATTGATTTTTCCATTTCAGCCCAATTAGGGGTTTCAAAAGCATATCAAACAGTGATTAAGATGAACTGGCTTGACAAAACAACCTATTAACATATTCCAACACAAAATTAACCCACTTTCCAATTACATCAGGGCATTGGTCTGGATGAGTAGCTCCAACTAAAAGCAGCTTTAACTATCTGCCACAATTTCATGACAAATGCAACATGCTAAGAATGTCAACACAAACTGCTTCAACATATCTAATTCATGAGAGTACTTCTAAACACAACATTGGGATCCATTTGTTCCATGACAATCTAATATATGGTTAAGGGGGTAGGGGGAGCAGGTGGACAAGGGAATGGGGAAGTTGAGAGTCAACACACATGGTTGTGCCATATCACTTACAAGCAACTGGATGCATGGCATGCTAGCAAAGTGCTAAAGGAGCCTTATGTTATTCTTGTTTCCCAATACCCATGGAGAAAGATGCCTCTTCTGGACAATTTCCCCCAGCAATAAGCAACTACCACCCTCTCAAAGGTTCAAACACTATTAACATCAACACTGTCAATATGAAAGATCCCAGAACCACCCCAAAAGACATCCAAATTAGCCAAATATAAACTGAATCCCAAAAGAATTGAAAACAGGAAGTTAACAACCATAGTTAAAGGTGGGAATCTAAATTTCATTCAGGTATGAAAATAATGTTAGATAGACTACAGATCCCATTTCAATGCTGGATCAAAAAAAAAAAAAAAAGTACCGAAAAAATGGTGGATTAGAAAAAGCCAAAAAACATTATATAGTTCACACTCACTTTCAGGTTACAAATGCAGAAATATCTAGGCTCCAGCATTCTTAATATATGCTGAGGCATAAAACTGAAAATAATGAAAATGAGAAAGTCAAGATTAAGAAATGAGCATAATCTTTCTCTAATTAACTCACCCACAACTTCTGTACAGCTCCTATTATTTGCCTTGTCAGACTGCAAACAAATGATAGACGCCTATCCCACTTTTTTCCAAAATGAGTTGCAGCTGCTTTGAGGGTTTCCTTGGCTGATAAAGGGACGCTATTGTGTCTCTCCACTTTATTGGTTTTACCCAAACTATCATCAACTAGTCTCTTAGAGCTTTCAGTGTTGCTAGAGCTTTCATATTGATGCTCAAGAAGATGATTATCAGTCTTCCAGAATTTCAATGCCAGCTTGCCCTTCCTAGCATTTGGACCAATCCAATTGAACCAAAACTTTGCAGCTAGAAATGAAAACCCATATCCACCACCATTTGGCAATTTGAATGTAGCTGTGCCATCAGGAACATCTACTGCTTTGAGTTCAGACTCATTCTGCGACCATAGGCCGGCACTGGTAATCTGAGAAACAGGAATCAGTCATATGCATGTGAAAACCAGGTGAACCTAATGAAGCATACTTTCTAGTTCACAAGTCAACAGGAACAAGGGTAATGACAAGAATATTCTATTAAATCTGACAATCAGATATAACAAAGAGTGTGTAATTAGTCTTCTCATAACACAGCTTGCCTGTATTATTACATCAATTCTACCCAACCAAAGTTTCTGAAGAGTTTCAACTTTGATAGGATAATGTAAAAACGGCAGGGAAATAAGTAATTAAAAAGGCTTTAGACTCTACACAAATATGATTCATGAATGATCACATGTACCTTAATTCGAATAAGTTGGGCTTCTGTTGCTTCAACTCCAGAAATCTCACTTGAACATCCAGGCTTCACAAAGAAAATGATTTTTTATTTTTTATTTTTGTTTATTCACATTAGAAATTCTAACTAACTAAATAAATAAATATAAATATAAATGAAAGAAAACCTAACAAGGACAAGCACGAACTTATTTAACAATAATAAAAAAATAGATAGAAAAATTCATGGCAACCAAACTGCAGGAGTTCTTGCTACTGCACTAATCAACACTCCAAGTAATACCATCTCTTCTATTGAGTATACGGAAAAAGAAGAAGAAGAAGAAGAAGAAGAAGAAAACAACAATAAACTAAAATAAAAAAAAACTCCACACGAATTAGTTTTTCCTGTTTTATTTTAAAAACCAAAACATTGGATATATATATATATATATATAAAAGGAACCCAACCACCAACCCTAAATTTATAAATAAATAAGAAGATTATAAAAAAAAAGAGAGAGAAAAAAACAAGAAGAAGAAGAAGCTCGAACAGGCGCAATTGGGAATTAACCTAATTGAATCAAGGATAGACGATTGAGTAGTACGAAGTAGACTTATGTATGGATTCCTTCATATATGAAAGAAAAACTAGTGCGGGGGAGGGGAGGGGACAGGGGGTTCCAACCTGCTGGACGTAATTGGCATGCATGACAACAAGAATCGCAAAGAGGGTGATGGCAATGATGAGATAAAAATACTCCAAACCAGCCCTGACTTTTGGGGTCAGCATCTGCGAGAACCTCTCTTGCACCCTTATGAATGTTTGCTCTGGATCCATCTCTCCTCCTCCCTCCTCTCCTCTCCCTCTTTCCTTCCCTCGCTGTCGCTGTCTGTCTCGTTTAGCTCATCTTCATCACTAGCGTTTTTCTGGAGAAAAGTGAAAATGAGATTTGAAATTGAATTTCATTGTGGCCCCTGCGCACCCCGCACCCCCGGCAAACAAAAAAAAAAAAAAAAA
>JAHLGO010000436.1:4060271-4071427 GCA_020615895.1 Ceriops decandra
TATATAATATATGTTTAAAATTTATTTAATATTAATGACATAGAAATATTAATTTACTAGTATTAGATCCACTTGAAGTTCAAATTTATCATATTTATTGAAAAGTAAATTTTTATTTGTATTCTATTTAAATGAAAAGATAAAATAAAATTAAAATTATGAGTTTGTTAAAAAATATAATAAAAAAATTCAAAATTATTTTTTGAGAAAATGATAAATTTGAAAATTTTTTCTCTCTTAACAAAAAGAAAATTTAATGAATATTTTTTCTCTTTTTTCAAAAATTATTTGCCATTTTTACTTTTATTTTTTTAATTATACATATATATATATATATATATTGTGCAGGGTTTAAACATGTATAAAAAGTTATTCATTTGTATTATTATTTAATAATAAAATAAATATTTTATGAAACTAAATAATAGATTAATAACAACTCGATCAAGTATAATTTTCTTTCTAAATCAAGATAAAAGATTAATGCACTTGAACCTTATATTGTCTTTATGTAGGGATCAAATGTTAAGAATAATAAAGAATTAAAAAACACATAATCATACACGAAAACAAAAATATGGATAAAAGGAAACAGAGAGATAAATCTAATTCTTGGATTGTCTTTTAAGTAGCATATTTATTTAATGTCATTAGTTCGACTTCAAAATGTGCTATAAGGCATAAATAAGATCTTTCAACTTTAATTCCTTCATAATATACACTTAAAGCCCTTTATAATAAAGTTTTAACCTTTAGGCATTCACTTTGAGCACCTTATTTGTTTTCATACATTAAATCTTAAATGTATTATGATGAAAGACATTAGTAACAATAAAATGACCAATCCAATATGATCATAACTTACCTAAAAAAAAACTTTAGTCTTGAATGGTAGAGAAGAGTTTTTTACCAATAACAAAAATTTTCCCAAAGATTATTTTGTCATAAAAGACTTTTACTTTTTCCTTGTAAATCCCAGAGCTTTTATAAGTATTATTATGAATTTCCTTAAGCTTTTGCAATTACAATTTCATATGTTCACTTACTTCATTTATTTTTATATTTTAATGCTTAATAGCCCAATATGCTTTATGCTTTAGTTTAATAGGAAAATGACACCACTTGCCAAATATTAGCCAATAATTTGACATGCCAATATGTGTGTTTTATGCTATATAATAAGCCTATAATGTATCATCAAGCTATATGTTCAAATCCTTTTTATTTGGATTCATCATCTTCTCAAAGATACTTTTACTTTCCTAATTTGATACCTTAGATTGTCTATTTATTTGCAAATTATATGCAATTGATACCTTATAAGTGATATGATATTTCTTGAATAAAGTCTCCACTATATGGTTAAAAAAATATATGTTTTTATCACTAATTAAAGTTCTTGATGTTATATGCTTAACAAAAATGTAAAACTTGAAAAAATCTATAATAACTTTTAGGATCATTAGTCTTGATGGCTTTAGCTTTCATTTATTTTGAAACATCAGAAATAACAAGAAAAATATAAACATTACTACAAAAAAAAGGGTTCTATGAAATCAATTCCTTAAGCATAAAAATTTTCACAAATTAGTATATAGGTTTATAACATTTAATCTTTTTAAGTTAAGTTACTTACTCTTTTATAATATCCATAAGCTTTGTTAAATATGTAAGAATTATGGAACAGTGATGACCAAAAGAACTAATACTTAAGTACTTTTCTTGTTGTTCTTTTTAATCCAAAGTATCATCCACAAATATAAAAGAGATAAAAGATAAGAATAAAATAGAATATAATTTTAGGTACACATCTTTTTATCACTTGATTTAAGTAATACTTTTATAAATATAACTTATCTCATATATAGTATTTTGTATTACTTTTCATTTTTTCCTTTTGAGCTTTCACTAAGTCATTTAGCAAAGTCTTTATGAACAAGTTGTTAACAATATTTGCATATCAAGGGACCTTTGCCTTAATTGTAAGCATTTTTACGTCTAAAAAGTGTTCTTACAAAGGTAATACATCCTTTTTTTTAACCATATGGCTTAGATGTTTTACAACTAAGTTCTTCATGCCTTTCTTACCATTAATCTTTAAAATGAACTCTTATAATAGAAAAATTTATTGAATTAACCTTAGCTTCACATCTTCTTTGATAATAAGTACCTTAAATCTGTATGATTAAAATAAAAAATCATTTTAAAGCCAAGTAAATATGAATGCAAAATTCTAAAACAAAAATAACAATTAAAAGTTCTTTTTCAATATTGGAGTACTTACATTGAATATTGTTCAAAGTCAATGAGTTATAGTAAATGGCATGAATAACTTTATTAGTTCTTTGCGTTAAAATACCTTTTATAGTATAATTTCATGCATCATATAAGATTTTAATAAAAGACTCTAATTTAGAGGTTGAAGGAGCCAAAATTAATGGTTCTTTTAGCTTGTCATGCACTTCATTGCATGGATCATTAAAGATAAAAGTCATATTTTCTTGTAGTAATTTATAAAAAGGCAATGCAAGCTTTGAGAGTTATTTGATAAATTTTAATAAAAACTTGCATAATTAAGAACAAAATGAACTTCTCACACACTTTTAAGGTAAAGTAAGGATTAAATAAGATCTATCTTTACTTTATCAACTTTGATTCCCTTAAATGAAATAACATGCCCTAAAATTGTTTTACCATAAAGTGAATTTTTTTTAATTTTAAAATAAGGTTAGTTTTTATATATCTTTTATGTGTAAGTGTAAAGTTACTTAAATATGCCTCAAAAGAGTCTCTATAAATAACAAAATCATTTATAAAAATTTTAATGAATTTTTTCAATATAATTAAAAAATATCCTTATCATATACCTTTGAAATATGACTAAAGCATTACAAATTTTAAAAGGCATGTGTTAATAGGCAAAGTTACCAAATGAGCATGCAAGGATTTTCTTATTTTTTTGGTGTTATCACAATCTAGTTATAACTTGAATATCATTAAGAAAATAATAATGAGATTAACTTGCCAACCTTTTAAACATTTTATTAATAAAAAATAAAGGAAGTAATCTTTGGAAGTTGTAATATTTAGCTTACAATAATTAATACAAACCCTCAACCTATGTTTAAATTGGGGTGGGAATCAACTTATCATCTTAGTTTTTAACCATTGTGATGTTTATCCTTTTTGGAACCACTTTAATTAAACTAACCTATTTACTATCTTAGATTGAGTAGATCACATCAACATTAAGAAGATTTAATGCCTCTTTTTTCACTATGTCCATCATGGGATTGTTTAATCAATGTTATGCTTTTCTTAATGGTTTTAAACCATTTTTAAATAGGATTTAATTTATACACATTGACAAGCTTATCCCCCTAATGTCTATTATAGTCTATCTAATTGTTATCTTATGATTTCTTAAAACCTGAACAAACTTTTCTTCTTACAATCAATTTAAGTTCTTTACAATGATTACTAGTAGAGTTTCTCCATTTCTAAAGAAAACATACTTAAGAAATTTTGGTACTGACTCTAATATGAGTGCTTATATAATAAAAGTTAGATATTTATTTTTAAAAATAAGTAATTCAATGTGAGATATATCATACCTTTATGGAATAAGATGCAATGAATGCAATATCACTTTTATGTCTTTTATACTTACACACAAAGGTAGTTGTCTATTCAATTTCTTAATATCTTCTTCTAAAGGTTTTGGTTAAAGATTACTTCTAACTCATTTTTTTGATTAAGCTCAAAAACTTGGTACACTAAAGAATCTAAAGGGTTAATAATAAAAGTTGAATATAGATCATTAAGATACCTTATAACTTTAAAGATGTTAAATTAAACAATTTCATTGTCAAACTCTATAGTGAGTGTATTATTATAAATATCTATCTTTTTCATTAATATCTTTAAGAAAGGTTTTTCTAACAAGATAAAGGTGATATTAAAGGAAGACCAATTCATTAACCTGTACAAGAACATCTTCAATAACTTCCTTAAGATAGGTATTATTAACAAAAAGTTATATAATTATATCAATTTTTTAAAAAAAACCAAGATTTAAAGAAGTACAAATAAAATGTGACATAACATTCATTAATACTTTTAAATCTAATATGATTCTTTCAAATCTAATGTTATTTATTATATAAAAGATGTGTATGTATTAAGATCTTTGTATTTAGGGGAAAGCTTTTTTTGAATTACAATAAAGACATTCTCCCTTACCCATTTACCTTTTCATCACTTTTAAACATCTTTTTAGAGGTTTATAATTCCTCTAGAAACTTTGTATATTAAGGCACTTGTATTGATAAGGGTTATGTTTACTTCCACCTTTCAAAACATCTCCAAAATCTCTTATTATTATTCTTCTTTTTCAAATTTTGTAAACCTTTTTGGGAAATGAGGTAAGGTAACATTAAAGAAAATAAGAAGTTAAGGGTTTACCTTAAATAGTGACATTTGGGATTTAATGGGTTTATCATTAGTGGGCATGACTTTGTCTTTCATGGCCTCTTTTTTTGTTATGCAAGGTCTTTATTGATGCTTTCATTTTTTTCTCATTCCTTAAGATTATGACACTTGCATTCTTTTTGAGTTTATCACAATTTCAAAAGGTAGTTTGCCCAATCCTTGCCCTTCTATTTTACCTGTGGTTATAGCATATTAACTCATTTAATTCTTTATATTTTGAGTACTTTCCTTAATTTCTTATTGAAATTTTTTGGTGTTGTTAGCAAGAGCCTCAGTAATTTCATTGAGAGATATATTTGAATTTTAAGGCACATTTTGTTTAACTTGATTTGGTAGTGACACTTGTCAAAATTCATAATTAAGGGCATTAAGAACTACTTATTGATTCTCATAATTAAAGTTAGGATAATCTCTCCATCTAAGATTGTAAATGTTGGACAAAGGATCATACTTGCATTATGGTTGCCCTTAGAATTCTTTTATTGCATTAACTTGTTTTGTTGGATCACCTTAAACTATTAAACATATATTAGCTAGATATCCTAATTCAAGCAAATGTTACATGCTTGAACTTTTGCATGTTTCATACAACTATTTGATGTATAAGAAAAGTTAAATTAGCAATTTATTGTTTAAGGGAAGATATACTTCTTTTATTGATATTCTTTAATAGTAGATTATATCAATGCTAAATTGTTAGAAATTCATAGTTATGTTTGCTATCAAATTTTTTACAGCTTTTGAAGTTTTATCCACTAATACCTATCTGTTAGTTATATCAATCATATTTTTATTTATGGGAAAATGCCCTTTTATGGAAGTATAGGATCAGAAGTTGATCAATGATTTGATAATGGAGGCAACTCTTATAAAGCGTCTCAAAATGTTAGAGACTCTCTATTGTATTGTTGAATGTCATATATATCCTTTTAAATAGTAACTACTTTAAAAGGTAGAAAGTACTTCTCTAAGAATAACCTCTTTATCTCATTAATGATGGATCTTGAAGGTAAGTTTTAAAGCCAATCCTTTGCTAGGTTTACATATAAAAATCATTTACATATGTATATGGATCTTTACTTAAAAGACCATAAAAAGTTGAAAAAAGACAAGTTAGACCAAAATTTAACCCAAAATCAACATTATATTAGGATACTTTATGCAAAGAGGTTGTTAATTTAGATTAAAAGTCTTTAACTCCTTAAAAGTTCAATTATTATTATTAGTGTTTGCAACAATGATTTTGTCTCAGTGTCACTTAATGAGTTTTATGATGACGTAAGGTTGGATGTAAATGGAGAAAATGGAAAACTTTTTTGCTTATTAGCTTGAATGTAGTTTCTTATTCAACAAATTTTTTGTTTAGACACTTTGTTAAACATATAATCTTATAACATAAGTTATATAGGAATATAATCTCAAGAAAAAAAATTAATATTACCTACATGTTTGTGATTTTTGTGATATTTTGAAAGATATACAATGTTTAAAAACAATAATACTGTTCATAATGTAGTGAAAATAACTAATGGTGTAGCCTATGATTGCAATTCCAAAATTCCATTATATTTTGATAATAATAGGCATTCAATTGCAACTCTCAATACCCCAAAATTCCATTACTTCATTTACATTGAATATTATTTCACTTATGCCATAGAGCTTTTAATCAAAGTTAAATCTTAATTGTATTAGAATTATTAGGCACTCTACATCCATACTACATCTAATATAAGTCAATTAACATAGTTGTAATGGTATTTGACTAAAAACAATTAATCTGCTCTCTTAATATGACATGTATGTCTTAATTCAATAATGTTTATGAAATAAATTTTTTTCTACTCTTCTTGTTAGTTCTCAATCTCATAAGTCATGAAAAACCTTCTTTCATTTTTATATGTTATGATAATACATGTGTAATTAAATTAAACATTAATATCTATTGAACTTTAATTAATTAATTATATTTTTGGTTTGGGCATTTAATTTACTCTTTTTTTATTGCCTTTTCAAATATTTGCTAAGAGCTCCTTGAGAATTGGGATAAAATTGAATAAGGAGGAGCCACATTTTCATTTTTGACAATTACTAGTACCTAGGCTAATTATTGTATTTTATTATCAATTGTTGGATACTAACATATTGTTTGAGGTTGAAAGGAAAAGAAAATGAGAAATCTAGGGAAATATTGTTTAGAAAATTTTGACCATAAAAAACATTATAGACCAATAAAAAAAAAAAAGAAGAAAAACAAGTAAAGGAATTTTGATATTTTTTCTTTCGATTGTCACTAATTTTTGACAAGCAACTATACCATATAATCGACCCTTAGTTTTTGATAGTTTTAATTTGAGATTATCTGACTCATACTTCCATGTTTTATTTTACCTCTCTTAATTATTCACTAAACAAAGATAATAAAACAAAAATATTTGGGCGTAGAATAGGATAAAATAAATTAGGTGATTTAAGGAAGGGGCATGAAATTATTTAATTTTTTGGGCAATTAGCAGCAACTGGGTTAATAGTAATTTTGTAACTAACAGTTGGATACTTTTTATTTTGTGGAACGTGGGTTGCGTACTTAAATTTACTCATTAAGAGATTGCTAATTATTGCATATTGCAGATAGCGGTTGGAGTTATAGTGTTTTGTTGAATAGGTTGTTGTGCCTTGTAATTAGCAGTTGGATACTACATAAGGACCTCGATTATGCTCCCTACAATTTTGCGTGACCGTTCATGATATTAACCCAGAAATTTACCAAGCTGTTGCCCGATTGTCAATTTTTCGTGATTGATCTGCGTTTAAAGATTATCAAATCATGTCAAATTTTGCGTTAAACAAAATTTAAATCTTTCGATTTACGTCAAAGGCAAAAGAATAAAAAATAATAGCAGTGACAATTAAAGTTCGCATACAAAATCAAGAGGTTGCGATAAAGATATCCCAACTAGAAACACGGAATGGTCCTCCGAATTTCTCTAATATGTTATACCAATATTTATAGTCTGAGAGTAGACGTAATTGGCAAACACCGCTGTAACAAATTCACCAACTGATTCATGTATCCGCTGGACTTCAAAAGAAAACGCAAAATGATTATTGCATTATTTGTAATTAACACTCACGGGTCCACCCAAGCCTAACCGGAGTCATTCGGCAAGTAAATACCAAGGACAACCTTTCCTGAACTAGGATATGGCACGACAAAATAACCCATTACATGACAGACGCTGAAGCACAAAGATCCCTATTAAACATGGACATACTCAAATCAACAAATAAGACCATTACAACTAACTCCGGCGGGCAAATTTTACATAAATAAAATCAGTTAAACATGGGGTCATTTTGAGCCAATTGCAAAAGACAACTTTGGTCTGGATTTGTTCTTACCCAACAATTTCATCTGGTTTAAACGTTCTTCCTCTTCTTGCTGCTTCTTTCTCTTCATCGCTTCTTCTTTTCGTCTTTGGAGCTCTTCTAGTTCTCTGTATCGTTCCTCCTCTCTCTGCTGCCTCTCTAAAGCTTCCCTTCTTTGAGCTTCTTCCAACTTCCTCCGGTTCTCCTCAAGCATCCTTTCCAGCTCTTCTTTCTGTTTCCGAGCTTCTTCCTGCAAACCAACACAGCTTAATTGCATTAGTTAATGACAAATGACAATGGCAACCCTAAGTTGGCTATGAACCTGCTTATGGTGGCACACATCCAGAGGAGTAGAAACTTGTAGATAACAATTAATGGCTACAAGAGACATAATGAACATCTGAATATGTATAATGAGAATCATATCAAGAGGAGAATCTAAGCAAAATCTGCTTGAAAGATCTCTAATAGATAGAATAATGAAATAGAAGCAGGATTGACCACCAACCAAACAAGGCACCTTTGTTATCAAAATCTACCTGTTATCTTGTCAAGAGAACTTGCCACCATAAATTCAAACTAAATTGTCTTCCATTAAATAGGACAAGTAATTTTGTCCAAGATCTAACTGTGCATCACAAAGCAGCAACAGATAAATGGATCACTTGTCACAATGGCAGAATATGATGCACAAAAATCTTCCAAAAAGCATATGAAGCATGATACATATGCCACTGTTGTGAAAAAGTTAACACCCAACAATTAATTCATATAAAGCAATTACCTCCTTTTTTCTAGCTTCTAAAATAGTCGCTTCTTTTTCTTTCTCAAGTTGAATAGCAACTTCATCATGGAGTCTTTTTCTTCCCTCCTCCAAACACCTCTGTATCTCCAGCTTGATCTCCTCAGAGTTCAAGCTCTCTTCAACTCTCCTTCTAATAGCTGCTTCCACCCTCTTTGTTGTCTCTTCTTCTATTAGTTTTAGTTCTGCTTCTTGTTGACGCCTGTAAATCAATGAAAACAAGTTAATAAAGAAAATAGCAAGTCAAATAGATGGTAAAATTTTGCTGCCCTTCCATTCCAATTGTCCTCAAATCAAAATACAACCAAACTAAAACAGCAATCAACATTTTCAAGTCCCTTCAATTTTTTTCTGCCTTTTTCTTCCCAGTTGTCATTAACCATATTAAACTGCAAACTAACCTTCATGATGACAAAGGTACCAGACATATGCTTATGCATCATGACGAACTATAGCATACCTCTAATGAATCCTGATCCAAAAAATGAGTACCAAAACTGGTGAACAGTAGATAAAAGAGGCATCAACTTTCATCATCAAATCTAATAAGTTGGACTATAGCAGTATCTTCCTTCAGAAAAGCCTGTGGAGAAGAATGTAAAGTAAACTGCTGCAGTTTTCAAACTAACATTGAAATGCTTCAATCCTTAGCAATGAAGTTTATTTTTAGTAAGAGGAGAACACCTATAAACAAGAGTACTTGGCAACTAAAAGCCTCATGGCTCAATGTTAAGCATACAACATTACATTAACTAAATGGCATGGAGGCCCATGCTTGCCCAAATGGGTGGAATAAGATTGTCTGTTGTAATAAGGATGCATAGGAGGCCTAATTCCAAAGACTAGCATTCTCCACCTTTTAAACAGCATCTAATAATGCAATTCCAAAATAAAATTGTCAGCATCTAATTAAAAACCTTCTTAATTATGGCCACAAGTTAAAAGAGACACAATGGACCCTAAAATCTACAGTTAGACACAAATAGCTAATTTTCAAATGAAAAAAAGAAATAATTTAAATTATGATGTCTATAAGTTGGCATACCTCCTTTTCTCTTCTTCTTCTTCTTCTTTTCTCAATTTTTCATTTCCAATTTTGTGATCCAATAAGCCATGACTTAGGCTTGAAGATTTACCAGTAGGAGACAATGAGGAACTCCTACTTCTTTGGTTCTTATGACGCCTTGGGGTCAGCGAACGGCTTTTACGGCGTCTTGGAGTTGGAGAATGATTTTTGCGGCGTTTTGGAGTAATGGAACGACTTCTTCTTCTGTATGGAAAAGCAGAAGTTATTGAGCAAGACTGCAGCAGCAGAAAAGTACACAAAAAACTTGAGCGCAGATAATTCTGAAGTTGTCCCACCTTGTAGCATGATAAATGTAGAAGCATGTACAGTTACCTCATGCATTGTTAAGAATAACCATTGTGTGCTCCATCTTTTATCACATGAAGAAGTCTAATATCACAATCGAGCAACGAAAGGACACCCATCGGCACTGACCTGCTCACTTCCCACCCCATACATTGAGAAGAAACTGAAAGTTTTTGTTTTTCTTTATACATGGAATATATCCTATGTTACTTGGCACAAATTAAAATATTGGGATTAGGCAACATTCCATTTTTCAATGGAAACAATGCTTTTGTGATACTAGATGTCAACAGACATATTATGACTGCTTACCAGTCTCAGTCAAGCAAGATAATCATTGTGTTCTTTAGAAGAAACCAACAAGAATAGAGCATCATCAGTGTGAAGATTGTCAAAAATTTAATCAATACAAATTCCATGGAAAGGGAAGCATTGCTGAAGAGCAAATTGTCATGGTTAAATCATCAAATTATTAATCCCCATTTGCTATAAAAAGCAAAACAAAGAAGCCAAATTAATAAATAATTTTTTTATGTGGCACACCATTCATACTATCCTGGAAAGAAGGTCCAGTTCCAACCTTTTATGAACAATCGGGATTGGTTATGAGTCAATAATCTTAAATCAAGCTATATAAATATATATAAAATCAACAAAAAATAAAAGGATAAGATTGCGTACAGATTCATTTCCCAACAAATCTGCAATTCGCAATTCGCAATCCGCAACAGAAAGCGAGATTCCTCAAATCACTCTTAGAAATCCGCGAACACAGAATTAAAAAAAAAAAAAAGGGCTAACTTACAAACAGCAAGAACATAAACGGGGTCACCTGCTGTAAGAGTAGGCCGACGAATAGGGAGACCGGCTTCTCTCCCTCCGGCTCCTCCTACGGCCAATCGGAGACGGCGAGCGCTTCCGCCTATACGAAGGCGACCGCGACCGCGACCTAGAAAGCGATGGTGACAAGTCCCCAGGCATTTCGCATTACCAGCTTCAAGTATGAAGAGGTAACAGAGGAGCGAGCGAGCGAGCTAGCTAGGCTAGGGCAAAACGTAAATACCAAAATATAAACCCTAATTGATATAATTATATACAGGGAAAATAAATCTGTTTTTTTTT